>APFE030161358.1:57825-96016 GCA_000404065.3 Pinus taeda
GAGTCTTTGACGAAGGACTCAGTATGACCAACCAAGGGCCTCAATTTAGCAGCAAGGAACTTGGCTAGGAGGTAAGTCAGACCACCTATGGTGTTGACAATGGGTCTCAAGGGGACCCCTTCCTTATGGACCTTCGGAAGGCCATAAATCCTAGGAGCAATGGGGTTTCCCTCAATAAGCTTATGGGATAGAGGAATAGTGGAATTGCAAGATTTTATTGCAAGAGCAACTGCTCTTGCAAGAGTACAGGTAGTCTGAATGATGGAGGGCTAAGGAGTGATTGATAGGACTAAAGGAGTATGATGGATAGAGGTGAGGTTTCCTTTGAGCATACAAAAAAATGAAAACTTAAAGAATAAGAAGCTTTATGAATCTCTAAGATTTTTTCTTCACTACTAGTATTAGAAGCTATACTCTCAACATGTATTTGTTCTATTACAGGCCTTTCTTGAAGAGATATAGGAGATTGTTTAGGTTTACCTTAACCTAATTCTTCTTTCTATAATAACTTTATTTCTTTGATAATCTTTTCAGGGTCAAGTTCTGGGTCAGCTTGTGACTTTTGAGGATTTCTCTGAGTATGCGTCACAAACTGAGCTAGAACTATGAAGTGGAGTCGCCAAGAGGTTTGGCCTCTAGTAGAGTTTCCAAATAGATGATTACAACCAAAAAAGTGCCCAGAATTTGTGTATCATCAAAGTTGGATCTATGTTGTTTCCCAGGGAATCTGAGCTTTAGTTTCCTCTCCCCGACAATGGCACCAATTATGTTATCACTCCAAGAAACTCTCCTAGGTTGTAGAACAGAGATGCCTAGTAACATATAATCTTCAATATTGTTCTCTGAAGTATTGGAATAAATGATGGTATGGATCAAGCCAGATAACCATTTGAACTATGTTTTAACTCAAGACATGCATGAAAACCCTCGGCTTACAAGGATTTAGACCACTAATTCTCAATAGTTTCTAGATTCAATGAATGGATGGAGAATACTGACCATACCGGAAAATGCATACATAAACATAAAGGAATGGCTAGCTATAGGCAACAAAAGAGAATACTGACTATACCAGCAGATGCATATATGACCAATGTTACACAGTAATTTGTCACCATTTGTCGCCGTCCCTGTTACCCCTCTCCTGTACCTTGGAGGACACATTCCGGGACTTGTGAGAAGTGACAAGACTTGAAACCACTTGCATCATTCCCCTCTGAACATGAGCTTCATATGCCCTGAAGACATCTGTCGTAGCTTGCCCTTAAAAATAACCCTCTTTACATTAGTGTGGGGCCACTGTGTTCTTCCTGCGCCAATGGGGAAAATCCTCTAAAAGGGGCGCGCTATTAGTGCTCTGTCCCAGAGTCGCAATCATGGCAACCTATTTGGGAAAAGTTTTTAACCAATCAACCTCTGAAAGTTCTCTCCAACTGAATCTATGTTAAGTGAAGATGGTTTGGCTTCGAATCTCCTTGAATGGGAAGTAGTTTGCCACTATTCCATAGAAGTTTCCAAGTGATGAAGCCAAATCCATTATTGTTATGATTGATCTTATCCCTTCCTCTTTCATCTATAAAAGCTTGTCTCCATGCCTTGAGCAAGCTAGTGGTAGTAATACTGGTGCTGAAAGGAAGATATCAAGAGATTAGAGTTGCAAGAGCCTTCTTTATGTCCATAAGGCTTAACCTTAGTGAGTAGATCTTGTCACTAAAGAGAGAAAGGCTTGTTCCCCATCCCTTCAAGCTTTGCAAGACTTGTGTAGCTGAGCACCCAGCCAAAGGAGGAATTGACGTCAGGACTCTGGTTGTATTCTCCTTTGTTGATTATTAATAATAGATGACTATCATTATGGTTCCACTCTCATTGTCTTTGTAATTATTGATGTTGAGTTATATCCTTTCTGACTGATGTATAATTGCATTTATTAGATTTCACGCTTGTGTTTGTGTTGTTCTTTTTGTGTGCAGGTGTCCATTCACGGAGATCGTGGAGGATTGTGACTGGCCAAAGCAAAGGAGCGAGGGTGATGTCTCTTCTATGAACAATAGCGTTGGAATCCAAGTAGATCTTCATCACCTACCTTTTATTTGCAATTAGGAACTTGCGTGATAGCATTGTTTGATTGTTGCTAGACCCGTTCTGGGCTAGTAAGGATCGCCTCTATCCGTAGAGGGGATTTACCTCTCCAACAATTTGGCGACTCCACTGGGGAGTTAGCTTGTTGTTTGATTTGTAAACTTTAGACAGAGTCTGAAGCATGGCTAGATAGCCTTCGAAACACTATTGCTTTGCATTAGTGAAGTAGATCAAAGCCGCTTCAGTCAATCTCCAGTTTGGTTTACGGACCAAACAATTTGGAGTTTATCTTGCCTCTTTGGTTTTCTCTTGTTTGCTTGCTTGGATAGATTTTTGGATTGAATTTCTTGCTGCCTCTTGCTTCCTGGCTTGCCTAGATACTGTAAACCAAGCTTTGGACCGCTTATTTTGCTTTTTGACTTGGCAAACTTTATTAGCGCGGTTTTTCCTTTGACAGTCGCGCTAGTGGCACTTGTTGCTAACTGACAACCCGCGCCAATCCCTTTATAGCGTGAGTTACAGCCTGACAGTCGCGCCAGGCCTGTTAACCTTTTCAGTTAACTTTTTTGCCTGCCTTCTGAGCTTGGATTTGTATCTTACCACATCTTTTTCAATTGCTGGAGTGTGTTTGATCCTTGTCTGACTGGTTCTTAACCTCCATCCTTCGGGTGTTTGCTTCTTTCTACCGATTTCACACCCTAACCCTAGGGCATCTATTGGTCGTTTGTGTGTCGAGCCTTCCATAAGAGTTTTGGGTTTCTTGATTATCCAGTCAACTTTGTGATTTCTTTTTTCACTTGTTTAGTGATTGTTGAAGTGTTTTTGGTTGATTTCCGAGTGACTTGCTTCTTTCTCTCTTGGATTTCATTCTAGCCTTGTTTGAGCTTAGATCACATAGCTCGTACAAGCTTTTGCTTTTCTTTTGGTTTGGAGAACTGTTTTTGTGTCTTGGGAATTTCATTGTGTTCTCATTGAGTGAGTTTATCTCTTTTACTCGGTGTTATTGTCTTTCAAAATTCATTCTAGTGCATTGTGCCTTTGAAAAAGAAATCGAACAAATCTCTTTTGCATTCAATAGTTAATGGAATAGAACTTTTCATTGATTTGTATTCTTGAAAGAATTTTTTTATTATTTCCCATTAGCTGCATTAGGCTGTTTGATTTATTGTGCTCATTTTGTTTGATTGAAAACTCTTAACTCTCTCGTAGTTAGTATTCATCGAATGAAATGGTATTCTTTGGCATATAGCTTGCATCTAGGCAATTGTGAAAGATCACATACGGTAGGAACTGAAATCGAAACTTAACTGAAGATCAACCATAAAATAAACCAAATAAACTTAAAAACGCATTGGAACATAACGCTCACATTCTAGAGGTCTAGGCTAGAGATGTGCTCTGGCGTCATTAAACCTAGTCACTTTTGTTCTCGCATTAAGGTTGGGTGGTTCCTCCTTGTGTGATTCAACTGTGGTCTAGTACGGACTTGTGCTCCCACGTACCGTCGTGTATATATGGGGAGACTCCACTAGGTTATCATCCTTGATCCATAGGAAGCCGTGTCTACCGCCTTAAACGTAACGCACCAAACACAACATTCAGGGAAGATTGACTGCAGTACGGAAAAGTACTTGGTTTCATATTATGATTTTGCCAAGGTGTCTTAAGCAGTACGATTGTCTGGTAAAACCCGGCTGCAGCTCTTAGATTTCTCTAGAGCAGTCACTTTTTGATCCTTTTCGGACTCCTTAAAAGAAAAGGCTCTATTGAGCATTTGTCACTTCGGGCTCATTAAACATTTGAAGGTGACTAGAGTCATATTTTGTCCTTTTCTCGACTCTTAAAACATGAAAAGGTCAAGTTGTGTCCTAATGTCCTAAAAATTTATTCGGCTACGATTACATTTACCTTGTTATATCTTGTTTGCGTTTAGTTTTGAGTAGGTTCTTTTATCGTTAGCTTGTCTAGGATTTTTGCTTTATCATCCTAGCGGATCCATCGATCTCGTCTCCCGTCCCAAGTGACCAAGGGTCTCCTTCTTTTGCTGCCCCTAAGACACCGGTTTGCGGCAACACTTTCCCTATTGTTCCGAGTGTCCAACCGTTGAACTCTCGTGCTCCAGAGGACGAGCTTTACGACTTGTTTTGGAACCCTGTTTGGGAGCCTTCTGAAGAGGATTTTCCCACTACTCCTGTTGGTGTTTCATCCTCGATGGCTTCTTCTGAAATGGAGGATACATCTCCTGTATCGAGTGGAACGCCCGTTATATCGAGTATTGATATTCCCATCCTAGCTACATCCCCGGTTATCTCTACACCCTACACTGTTACACCTCTCGGTATCACAGTTTCGGCGCGGTATAGATCTCTAAGGGATGCTATGAGCTCTGCGAGTTCCTCTTCTATGTGGGATAATAACATCATTCCCACTACGGGACCTTTCATTTCCCAGGCTCACCATACTTCTGTCACATCAGTTTCAACCAATCCGACCATTTGTGTCGCATCATTAACTCCAGTTGCTAGTGCCGTTACAGCATCTTCCGTCGTAACTACCGTTGCTGGCCCATCCTGAGGCCCAGCACGTAGTGGTCAATCGGCACATACTGCTAGATTTTTCCATCCCGCAAGTGGTGCCCCGCCTTTTTCTGATGTTATTTCAGCAGGGGGGGCATATTCCCAATACTTGCATGTTGTCCAGAACCCAGGCGGGCAAGGCCCCTATTATGATCCTGTCAATCATTATTTGTATACCTCCTTGCCAACTAAGCCCTATGTTGAAGGTTCAGTTCTGTTAAATGTGGCTTGGGGTACCACCGGATATGGTGGTGGCCAATTCCGTCCGGGTCAAGGGCAGCCATCCCAAGGACCACCCTACTAGGGTCAACCATCCTACTCGCAGCCTAATCATGGGCAGCAGTATTATGGCCAGACCTATCCAGGTCAACCTGGAGGCTCACAAGGACAACCCTATCAGGGACAACCTTTAGCCTCTGGTGGTCCGTCTTATACATATCTTGGGCAACCTTCTGGAAACCCGGGACAACCCTATGCTCAGCAAGGACAACTTGGGCCCCAGCAAGGATACCCTATGGGAACCCGGGACAACCTTACGGTCAGCAAGGTCAACCCGGAAACCAACAAGGCTACCCTTCTGGGCAAGGTGGCTAGCCTTACACATAGCAAGGCCAACCCACTACTCAGCCTAATCAGCCATCTGGTCTACAAGGACAACCTTCGGTTGCACAAGGACAGCCCATCGCTCAGCAAGCTCCACCTTCTGGGCAAATGGGTCCATCTCAGATCCAACCAAGACAACCTTCCGGCTAGATGGCCCAACCTCAATATTCGCAAGGATATCTCTCTGGGGCGGCCCAACCGGGTATGCAGATGGTTCCTGCTTCACAGCCTTAACCCGGTTACCAACCCCAGAATCAAGTTGGTCTCCAGTCACAAGGTGGGTACCAATCCCAACCTTCTTATCAGATGCCGCCTGGTTCTCAGGCTCAATATGGAACCCAGCAACCATATGGATACCAACAACCCCAGGGGAAAAATCAATATACCCCGTATCAAAATTACCAAAAACCACAGGTCAACCCCTATCAAAATTATCAGCAACCTGCAGGCCAGTATGGTAACTAATGGGGAGCTGGGGGGCAGAACCAGTATCAACCATCTGGTTCCGGATATAACCCTTACGGACAAAATTCCTTTGGACCTGGTCCGTTCGGACAAGGTCAGTGGGGGCAACGAGCAACTGGATGGAATTATAGCCCTACCTCATATCCGCAGATGTCCTTCAACCCGCAGCTACCATTTCTAGCGACGTTGGAACTGCCTGATGTGTCGAAATTAACAAATGATCCCATTTTGCATAATCCACAATGGCCACCAGTTCCAACTAAAATACCCGGCGACTGTCCCAAATTCGACGGCAAAGCCGGAGAGGATCCTCAAGCCCATGTAATGACATATCACCTATGGTGTTCGTCTAATTCATGGCTTGATGATTCGATTCGACTTCGCCTCTTCCAAAGGACTCTCACCGGTTCTGCCGCTAAATGGTATATTGAATTGACCCGCGCGTCTTTTCAAGACATTAATTCATTGGCTATGGCATTCCTTACTCACTTTCAGTTACCCATTCGGTACGAGACAGGGACTCATCTCCTGTCATCTCTTAAGCAGGATACAGCTACGCACATCTCTGGTCATATACATGAATGGAGAAGGCATCGCCGGTTGATCAAGTTTTGATTCCTGATCAACTCCTCACCGATTGGTTCACGACTTCCTTTGTCCCTAAGATTGCAGGGGACATTACTATGGGAGCTGCGTGATTGAAGAGCAAGCAATCACGCATGCTCAGTACCTGGACTTAGTTTACTCTCAGTCAGGTACTTTGTATGAGTATTTGCCTGATGCCCCGAGACCCGGTACATCCAAGGCTCTGCTGAAGCCATCTGTCGATGGAGTTATTGGCTCTGTGAATCCGGCCTCTAAAAAATCATCTTCGAACCCTGGGAAGAAAAAATCGGATGCTTCTAACCAAAACACTTCTCAGGGTGGTTCAAATTCTGGAAATACTTCCGAGGTCAACGCCGTCCAGTCCACCACGGCGGGTAAGGCCTCGAAAGGAAAGAAAAAGGGGAAAAGGAAAAATAAGTCTAAACAACCTAAACAGGAATCCTCCAACCTCCAGCCGAGGAAGGAGCTAAGCGCAAACCCAAATATGCTTGTCTCATTTGTGAGGAGGATCACTACACTAAGGACTGCCCAAGGCGATCCGAAGTTAGTCGTTTGATGAAAGGCGCTCCTAGGGTTCCTGTGTTTCTTAAGGATCCTTTCCCCTCTCAACAGACTCAAATGGTGGCTGATCCGTCTTCTTCTCCCTTTGGTTCCCAAGTCTTCATGGCTAGATCTATTCACATTCATGTAACAACTCGAGCAAAGGAGTATCCATCGTCCATCGGGAAGGAGCCCGAGGTTCCCTCAAGTGCTCCTTCGTCTAGCTCTAGTCCGCTCCATACTGAGAGACCAAGTACTGAGATGACCATCCGACCCCCTCCTAAAGGAGTACTCAGGAGATCATCTTACAACCTGAATGCTCGTGCTTCCCAGCACTATAGCATAGTTGAGGACTTAGCACAGGCTCCGTCAGCTATGTCTACCTTAGAAGTTCTCCAGAGCTGCCCCCCTCAGAGGAAGTCCCTGCTATCGGCCATCGGTGGCATCGACCCGGCAGATTCGAATCTGATTACCTTTGATCTCGAGAGCCATGGCCCAAGGCTGCCTCATCAGATCGCTTTTCTTATCCAAGTCGTCATCAATTCCAAAACAATTCATCATACAGTTATTGATGAGGGCACATCGAATTGCATTATGTCGATTGCTTGTTGGAAAGCGATCGGGTCCCCGACTCTGAGCCAGTCTCCTACGACTTTGGAAGCTTTCGATGGGAGAGAATCTCATCCCTATGGTATTCTTGAACGATTGCTAATCACTTTAGAAGGAAAAACCGTTGAAGTAGAAGTTGAGGTCGTTGATGCGAATCTCACCTACAACCTCCTTCTTGGTCGGAGTTGGATGTATGCCATGTATGCATGATTACCGCTTATTGTGTCTTTTGCTTCTTGAAAAGATGTCTGGATCACCTTATGTTGGTTTCGCTGATGGTGCTTCCCGTAGTACTCGCAACTTGTCATCTACGGCATGGGTGATCTACGATCCTCATGTTGAGTTAGTAGATATTCAAGGGGTGTGTCTGGGTTGTACGACGAACAATGTGGCTGAATATAGTGCTGTGATTGAATTATTAGCTGAGACAATTAACCTCGGCATTCGCACATTGGTTGTAAACTTGGATTCTCAACTTGTAGTCCACCAGCTCAGCGGACGTTATTCTGTCAAAGATCATTGCATTTTAAGGTTGTATTTACGTGTTAAGTTATTGGAAAGGGATTTTGATTTCATTACTTATCAACATATTCCAAGACGACTTAATACGTTAACCGATGCTTTAGCTAATTATGTATTAGACAGACATTTGTATAATATGTGAATTAACATAATACAAGAAGCATAAAATACAATAAACCATAACAACATGTATATATATATATATATATATATATATATATATATATATATATATATATATATATATATATATATGTGTGGCGCATCGAGGCGCTCAAAAAATAAGTGTACATGTCTAGATAGAGTCTGTGTTCTCCGTACATCTGAGACACATGTCTCTCAAAAAATATGCAGAAAATAAACCTAGAAGACTAATCGTGGTGGTGCTCATGATAACACATCACCGCGCGCACCAATCGTCTCAACAGACGATGAACGCGACTCGGCACCCCCACTGTGTGCCTCTGGTATGCAAAAGGCACGTCCGCCAATCTAGCGTAACCCGGAATCCCTTGGGTGAGTCCCTCGAGATTCTGTATCAGCTCTTCCCCCACGGTCCCCCCTGCCTGAGGGTCAGCTTCGGGTTGGCCCCTCCGCGCTCTAGGAGACAAGCTGGCTGGTCGCTCTGGGCCAACATCTGCATATACATACAACCGTCATCAGAACAGGCATGTATTAAAAAAAATAAAAAATGAAAATACATAAAACATCAAAAACAAGGAGTTCATACCTAACTCCTCCTCCCATTCCTCTCCCTCTAGTAGTGGGAGGTCTAATTCCCCCATGAAATTGATCCCCGCGTACGGCCAATCCTCTACCATGATCAGCTGATGGTGAAGCCATATGAAGAACTCGAGCCGCCAAGACATCTCCTGGCCCCCTCCTCCTCTGGGCATCAATGCTGCCCAACGAGCCATCCTAGGCTCTCGTGGCAATGGATCAGCCACTACAGGTCCCTGGATCTGGAAGAGTGGTAATTGCTCCAAGAAGAATGACACCACAATTGAACCATATGCGAACTGTTTCACCCCTGCACGCTTACAATTTGTAAGTTGCCTTTTGATGTTGGTAGTCACCGCTGTAGCCCAATCAAAGATGGTGGGGCTGAGGCATTCTGTCGCTAGTAGCAGATGATTCTTGCTCGCCTCATGGTGAATAATATCGCCTTGAGAGTCAAGTCCTGGATGGTATTGATAGCCACCTTGGCACTGTTTCTCCCAAATTGTGCCTCTGGACACACTCGAGCCTTCACTTCACCTACCTTCTCTCCGGAAGGTCTACTTCCAGTCAAAATGGGAATCGCCCCTCTCCGTGACAGCCCAGTAATGAAGTATACATCAGATACGTCCAGCTCTAAAGTTTGGCCCCGTAAACGAAATACTTGGTCATCCACATCCCAAGCATCAATTATGAACTGCACCAACTCAGGTTGAGATCACATATATGATGTAAGGAAGAACTTCTTGAGGCCACAATCCCTCAAAGCATTTATACATCCCTCATCCTCGATGGTCAAGGCGTCCACGGCATCATGTTCCCGTTCTTTCCATTCCACCACCATTTTTGCTTGTTTCCTGCACCCACAAGGATAAATAAATCGTTACTAAAACCTTGGAAAATTTATAAACCGGGAAAAATTCAAAATGCAATGGGATTTCCATGTAAAAAATTGGGTCGCACAATTAGCGCGATTGTTTCTAAAACAAACGCACTAATAGCACGACCCCTTTAGGCAGATCACCCCATTAGCACGGGTCCGTGCCGGATACCCGCGCTAATGGGGCGAAGCCCTAAATTTTGAATTCCTCCTTGCAGAGGCTCAATCAGGAACAAAATGCATGAAAAAAGGTATGGAAATGGAGCTAAGGGAAACGCCTCTTACCTGGAGCCGATGAAATCTCAAATGGTTGCACGGATTGGTTGTAATCACCACCTGAAGTTTTCTCCCCAAACAAACCACTTCCACTATTCAAGAGGTAAAAAGTAAAAGTAATTTCATTTTTTACATTTTCACCATATTTATAGACTTTTTGACTTATTTTTAGGTTTAAAAAGGTTATTTTTGAATATTTTAATATATTTTTGGTCGAAAATGGATTTACGCTTGCTTCTTGTGCATCGACAGGTCTTTTACGCAACTTCGCTGGTGAAACGAGTTGTATTTTATACTTTTTCAGACTCGGTAAATACACGAAAAAGTCAATATGGAGTCATCTTTCAGCTCTTTTCTGACTCGCTAAACATGAAAATATTGCCGGGTTGTTCCTCTTGACTCGTTAAACGTAAAAAAGAGGTGGTCATCTTTAAACTCTTTTCCGACCGTATAAAAAATGAAAAGATCGTCGGACCTTCGTCGTTTCAGGTTCGTTAATGGTGATGAAACGACGTGATATCGATCGCTTTTTTACTTTTTCGGGTCGGTGTCACTACTCACGAAAAGTACTCCTCGGTCGTAATGGCCGAGCGGTTCTTTTGAGCATAGTTTTATACTTTTTCGGGCTCGAGAGACATAACTTTAAGAAAAAGGACACCCCTGGAGTTTTCTTTTTGCTGTCTTTTCAAACTCTCTAAACATGAAAAGGCGCGGAGTTCTTCCTTTGTCAGGCTCGTTAAAACTTTAATGACATCGAGTTTCACCTTTCGAGCATATGCTATCCCCGTCAAGCTTGCCATCCAAAAATAACCGGAGTACTCACCAGAAATGGTGGGGGAATAAAGGAACTGTAATCATCGTCGTCGGCAGTATGTCGCTCTTGAACATGGCACTTGTCTGCATTCGTGTCTAGCTGGGGAAATCTCATCTTGTTTCACACTTGCCTCCATGGGTTTGGGTTATCCTATTTGGCCATTCATCTGCTCATTGCCTTGTCATCATGACCCCTGATCATTTGACATCAAATACTGCCAAATCCGTTGTTGTGTCGCCGATATGTTCAAGATAAGTTGACCTCTGCAGAATACTCAACCTCCCTTTGATGTCTCACACAAAACATGTTATCCCTCTCTGTCTCGTGTCGATGATGTGGGAAACATTATGGCCCACCTTCGATCAAGATCACTTCCTATCGACTTCAACTCATTATCCAGGAAGATGACCTAGAGACTCCCTTCAGGTACCTTGGAGCCTGCATGCCTTAATGGCAGGTTCTTCGTGTTCGACGCGAGGTTTTCATCATTGGCCTCTGATCGGATGATTCTACGGGTGTTCGACACCGGTTCATTGATTCGCACGCCGTGTATTTTACGTATAGTACCTTGAGGACCATTGTCATTATTGGTGGCACCTCTCGCGTCTGTTAATAGTTTTCATCATTGACTGGTAATCAGACGATGTTCATGCATGTTCGACTTCGACTCCTGTATTCACATGCTTGAACTTGTACTGTGTTCGGGTCGAGATGGAGCGCAAGACCCCTGATTGTGCATATTGAGATTCGGGTTTCATTTTGTGGATTATTGTAATCACTACATGACTCATTTCTTGGATGGCTGCGACCATGCCTGAGTCCATTTATAGATCCTCATCGGATGGCTGCGTCCATACCTGGGATCCAGTTTTTGTATACTCTGTTACAGATGGCTGCGCCCATACCACATATATCATGTACTTGAGATATCAGTTGTACTTCTTTACGCAGGTTCTCCGGCGGCCGTGTTTTCAGTCACACATGTTCTTGTAAAGCATTTCACCCCTCTCTCTCTCGGGCCTCATGCTTTAGGGGGCATCTGTTACATAGTAATTTGTCACCATTTGTCATCGCCCCTGTTACCCCTCTCCTGCACCTTGGAGGACGCATTCCGGGACTTGTGAGAAGTGACAAGACTTGAAACCACTTGCATCATTCCCATCTGAATATGAGCTTCACATGCCCTGAAGACATTTCCTACAGCTTTCCCATAAAAATAGCCATTTTTACATTAGCACGGGGCCACTGTGTTCTTCCCGCGCCAATGGGGAAAATCCTTTAAAAGGAGCGCGCTATTAGCGCTCTGTCACAGAGTCGCAATCGCGCCAACCTGTTTGGGCAAAGTTTTTAACCAATCAACCTCCGAAAGTTCTCTCCAACTCATTCATCAACTGAACCTATGTTAAGTGAGGATTGTTTGGCTTCGAATCTCCTTGAATGGGAAGTAGTTTGCCACCCTTCCATGGAAGTTTCCAAGTGATGAAGCCAAATCCATTATTGTTGTGATTGATCTTATCTCTTCCTCTTTCATCTATAAAAGCTTGTCTCCATGCCTTGAGCAAGCTAGTGGTAGTGGTAATAATACTGGTGCTGAAAGGAAGATATCAAGAGATTATAGTTGCAAGAGCCTTCTTTGTGTCCATAAGGCTTAACCTAAGTGAGGAGATCTTGTCACCAAAGAGAGAGAGGCTTGTCCCTCATCCCTTCAAGCTTTGCAAGACTTGTGTAGCTGAGCACCCAGCCAAAGGAGGAGTTGACGTCAGGACGCTGGTTGTATTCTCCTTTGTTGATTATTAATAATAGATGACTATCATTATGGTTCCACTCTCATTATATTTGTAATGGTTAATGTTGAGTTATATCCTTCCTGATTGCTGTATAATTTCATTTATTAGATTTCACGCTTGTGTTTGTGTTGTTATCTTTGTGTGCAGGTGTCCATTCACGAGGATAGTGGAGGACTGTGACCGGCCAAGGCAAAGGAGCGTGGGTGACGTCTCTTCTACGAACAAGAGCGTTGGAATCCAAGCAGGTCTTCATCACCTACCTTTTATTTGCAATTAGGAACTTGCGTGGTAGCATTGTTTGATTGTTGCTAGACCCATTCTGCGCTAGTAGGGATCGCCTCTATCCGTAGAGGGGATTTACCTCTCCAACAAATAGCATAATGGCTGTGTGAATGTGTGTTTCTCTGTTTAGACAACTTTCAATCTGCTAGGGTTTCAACCCAAAAATCCCTAGGGGAACATTTCCCTCAACAAGAGTACTCCTAGAAAACTAACCTCCACCTCCACCTAGGGAGAGTGAGAAGGAAAGAGAGGAAATCATGCCTAGAGTAAGTCCACCACCCTTTCTTGAGAGATTAACTCATCCAGTCTAGTCTACCCCAGAAGATAATGAACTTCTAGGTGAATTGAAAAATCTATGTGTCAAAATTCCACTTCTGTAAGCCATCAAGGGTGTACCTATTTACAACAATTTCATTAAAGAGAAGTTATTCAAACATCCAAGGAGGTGAAAAAGAGACACCCCTACAGTTAATGTCATTGGAAAATTGTACGACTTAATGTTGGGGCAGGCAATTTTCCCAAAGTATTTGGACCCTGGAAGCCCTATAGTAGATGTGCACATCAATGGCACCATTGTCCCACACACTGTGATTGATCTTGGGGCATCATTAATGTAATGACATAGGACACCATGCTCAAGCTCAATCTCCACGATTCATTAAGAAAGACCACAACAATATTGCAACTTGCAGACCATTCCACAGTGACCCCTGAGGGGATTATGGAGGATGTGATGGTCTCCATTGACTCTTGGGTGTAACATACACACTTCCTAGTTCTCCAGCTTAAGGCCAAGCTTACTGGTTATCCTCTCATCCTTGGGAGACCTTGGTTAGCCACTACCGATGCTTACATCAGCCACAGGAATGGAAATATGACTATAAAAAATAAGCATATGTCCAAGAAATTAGCCTTGTACCCTCCTTCTTAGCCATCTCTAGAACATGAATTACCTTTGTGGCTCAAAGAGGAGAAGGAAGATGAAGTCTACTCAGCCCAACTCCATACCTTAGAAACAGCCATGGGAGGAAGACAATCGGATGAAGATGATTTGATTGAACACATACTCCAAAGTCCAACTCCCAGCACCTTGTCCTTAGAGGAAATAGTAGAAGAAACCTAGAATAACCATCAAATTGATATATTCTTAGTTGATTCAAACCCTACATGTGTCAAAACCATAGAATTCAACCCTGAGAGAACTTTGAAAATCAACCCATCTCTTTCTGTACACCAGGAAGAAAAGTTGTGCAACATGCTAAAGGAACATCTAGATGCCTTTTTCTTGGAGTTACAAGGAAATGAAGGGAGTGCACCCTTCGGTGTGTAATCACGACATTTATATCAAAGAAGGTTCCAAACTAGTCTGAAACCCCCAAAGGAGAATGAATCCAGCTCTCAAGGATATAGTCAAAGAAGAACTGAAAAAGTTTCTAGATGCAGGATTCATTTACCCTATCTCGGACAGTGAGTGGGTCTCTCCTTTGGTGTTGGTTCCAAAGAAAAATGGGAAGTGGAGGATTTTTGTTGATTACAGAGAGTTAAACAAAGCAACAAAGAAGGACCATTTCCCTCTACCTTTCATTGACCAAGTGTTAGATGGCCTGGCAGGGAAAAAGTTTTTCTCTTTCCTAGAAGGGTTTAGTGGGTACAATCAAACCTAGATCAGCTCAGAAGACCAAGATAAAACCACCTTCACTTTTCCTTGGGGTAATTTCGCTTATAGGGTCCTTCCTTTTGGCCTATGCGATGCACCTGCCACTTTCCGGAGAGCAATCCTGAGTATCGTTTCCGAGCTAGTCCATGATGCACCAGAAATTTAAATGGATGATTTTACACCCTATGGGTGTGATTTCTAGGAGGTTCTATCCAACTTAGGTAAGGTGTTGAACAAATTCATTGAAATGAACCTATCCCTTAGTCCCGAAAAATGTGAGTTCTTGATGACTGCAGGAACTATTCTAGGTCTTCAATATACCAAAATGGACTTTAGGTGGACCCAAATAAGATAGCCATCATCCAAAGGGTCCCACCTCTGCAAAAATATAGAGATGTCAGGAGTTTTCTAGGTTTATCTGGATACTATCGGAGATTCATAAAAGACTTCAGCAAGTTAGCTTCTCCTTTATTTGGGTTATTGGCCAAATACTCTGAATTTTTATGGTCAAAAAGTTGTTAAGAGGCCCTGGACACCTTGAAGGACAAGTTGACCACTGCACCTATTCTCCGAGGCCCAAATTGAGCCCTTGCTTTCCATATACATGTTGATGCCTCTCACAAAGCCATAGGAGCAACTCTGGGCTAGATAGATGACAAATTACCTTATGCCATTTACTTCATCAGTAAGAATATATCAAACGTCGAACTAAACTATACAGTAACTGAGAAGGAGCTCCTAGATGTTGTGCATTCATTGAAAAAATTTAGGAATTATATTACAGGTTACCAAACATTTGTACATACTGACCATGCTGAAATTAAATATTTAAGGAATAAACCTGATGTGAATGCCCAGATTATTAGATGGTTAATTTTATTACAACAATTTGATCTAACTATTATTGATAAGCCTGGAAAGGAGAATGTTGTTGCAGATTTTATATCCAGATTAACTTTTCCTACAGGGGAGGAAGGAATGGTTGATGACCAGTTACGAAATGAACACTTATTTTCCATTTAAGTTCTCTCTCCATGGTTTGCTGACATAGAAAACTATTTGGTTTCTGCATAGTTTCCACCAAAATTTTCCTCCAAAGAGAAAAGAAATATTGTGAGGAAGAGCAGTCCATTCACCTGGATTGGGGGCAACCTCTTCAAACTAAGCCTAGATCAAATTTTGAGAATATGTGTCAGGGAGGAGGAAATCTTTGACATCCTTGCGACCTGTCATGATGGGCCTTGTGGAGGTCACTTTGCAACCAAGAGGACAACATTCAAGGTGTTACAAGCTGGTTATTATTGACCCACTCTTCACTAATATGTGACGAGGTATACTACTCAGTGTGATAGGTGCTAAAGGATGGGGAAACCTACTCCAAGGGATGAAATGCCTCTGCAACCTCAAGTGACTTTTGAGCCATTTGACAAGAAGGGCATGGATTTCATTGGACCCGTTGACCCTCCATCCAGGCAAAAGCAGTACATCATTATATGCATTGACTATTTGACCAAGTGGGCCGAAGCGAAGGCAATCAAGGCAACAACAGAGGAGAAAGAGGATGAATTCTTAAGGGAAAATGTCTTTTATAAGTTTGGGTACCCTATAGAACTGGTCACTAATAAAGGAAACCAATTTACATCTCACATTATTGAAAATTTGTTAAGCCAACACAAGATCAAGCATAGAACATCCACTCCTTATCACCCACAAGCTAATGGGAAATTGGAGGTGACCAATAGAGCGTTGGAGGGCATTTTGACCAAAGTGATTAGCAGCAGCAGAAAAGATTGGGTAGATAGATTAGTTGAGGCCACTTGGGCCTACAATACCACCTCGAAGACCACCACTGGATTCACTCCCTATGAGTTGGTCTATGGGAAGAAGGCCCTGCTGTCCATTGAATTTGAGTGCAATACATTAATAATGGCAGCACAACTAGATCTAGATCTTACCAATGTACAATAAGAGAGATTGCTCTAGCTAAATGGATTCGATGAGTTTAGAATGCAGGCCCTCCTGCAGACAAAGGTGACTCAAGTTCAAAGGAAGATCTGGCATGACAATAACATAAAGAACAAACAATTTCAAGAAGGTGAATGAGCTTTGTTGTATGATTCCAGATACAAAGATTTTAAAGGCAAGTTAAGGACTAGATGGTTAGGGCCTTATGTGATAAAGAAATGTCATGATAATGGTTCAGTGCAGATAAGAACCATTGATGTAGAGGCTATTCCTTTTCTTGTCAATGGGCACAGATTGAAGGTCTACAAGAAGCCCTTGTCAAAGCAAGAATTCATTGATGGCATCAGCAAGACAATGATGGTAGTGGAGCAAGTCTCAACTTCCACCTCATCAAGTCATTTAGAAGAAAAAAGAAAAAGAAAAAAATAAGGAGATTCAGATGAAAACCTCCATGAGGCACCTGAGTCCCACTATTGGGTTGAAAACCTCTTGAGGCAGCCCAATGGTGTAAAAAAAAAAAGGAGAAAATAAAAGAGAAAATAAAACTTTGAAAATGTTGTTTGCAAGTCAACAGGACAAGGATCAAAGAAATAAGAGAGCATCAAAAGGACCTATACAATTCATGTTTTCATTCCTGCATTCCATATCCTTCATCATCCCCTCCATTTATGGACTCATCTAGTTCAGTTTACAAGGATTCTGTGTTTTCTATAGGATTCCCTGTAAACCTACGGGATTCCCTGAAAACCTACAGGATGATACTATAGGAATTATAGTGGTTTGGGAATTTGAAAGGAAGTAACCCTGGAGCAAGGGGATGACCTTCTTATGTCAAAAAAAAATACATGTCTACTTCACCACACATCACCATGCCTCTCTCCACGATGGTTATCCCTGCATTCATCCAATAAAGTCAATTTCAAGAAATTACATCTTTTAGAAAAAAAGAGACGATAGAGACCAAGAACAAAGGGGACAACACCTGAAAGCTATACCTCTCATTCACCAATCCCTATACCCCTTATCTATCCATGAAAACCATCCTCATGCTCTAGAAGCGAAGGAATGAATAAAAATTTTGGGGAGAGGCAACTACAGGACATCTTGTAGCAACCTATCCCATAAAACAAAAAATTGACAGGTTGCAGACAGCTTTAGCATGGAGATCCAAATGTCAAAGAAGCTCCTCTAGAGCTTAGCAGCAGCAGTAGGATCATCAACATCACCATCCAGTACTTGCACATCAAAGAAAACATCAAAAGAGGACAATAAAAAAAGAAAGATAAAAACACATGCAACAAATACACAACAAGGACTTCACTCTCAAACAAGCAACATCAAGGCATCTTACGAGATGTATGTTATCTCACTTAAACTCTCTCGTTAGCATAATATGATCAAACATGTAGATTTGTGAAAGAGTTGGTTTTATAAGCAAAAGGTGGCCAGTTAACTCAGCCACCTTCGATCAGTCAACGAGGAGAATACAATTAGTTCATTTACACACATGGCAGCAGTCAAATCTGGAGAAAGAAGAGATGAGGTCGAAAGTGGTTAAGTTACGGATGCCCAAAGTGGGAGTTGATTACGAGGTGAGGATAATGATGAGGTGGTAGTGGGACCAACTATCCAAAAATGGGTACTCGTACTTTGGTTGCCAACACATCATCCCACTCAAATCACCCATATAAGGAAATAAAAAGTTGATTCCCATGCATAGGAGGCATTCACAATCTCAAGGCTACATCAAAGAAAAGTTGTTCTCAGCCCCTGAAGTAGTCTACAGGAAAGGAAGTTAATAATTTTTCCAGTGCAGGAGCACCTACAGGATCCTATATGTTACAGAACAATCATCTACAGGGTTGGAAGAGTGCATTTTAGAAGGGAAAAACCAAAGGTTGGCTTCATTAGGTAGTGACAAGGAGATAGGAGATATACCTTCCCACATTTTCCAAGTAAACAAATATAGAGAAGCCTTCTATTTTATTAAAGAGATTGCAGTCTAGGGGAATTGTACACAGAATTTTCATTTGAAATCTCTCACCCATTAGAGTTTGGAGTTATACCTATATAACCCTCCAAATCCATCAGAGAAAAATGACAGGGGGATTTAACAAGAGGGAACCTACCAACACAGTGAGAATTCATCAGCACCCTCCTGTAGTAGAGATATTCACAAGGCACATTGGATGGGTTTCTTTGGAAAAATGAGGGGATATGATGATGAAGTGGCCAAAGACTTTGCTCTCTCCCTCATACCAATAACTAGGACCCATGCCACTGTCGTGGTAAAAGGTCTCTATGTAGAACTCACCCCTGAAATCATAGGCAGAATCACCACACTTCCTTTAGGGTTGCCTTGGAGAAAGGCGGATAAGGGTAAAACCAAATTTCAAAGAAGAAATTCTTTTTGGAAGGGGAGGAGGAAGTGGAAGACAAAAAATGGGGTCAGAAGAGAAAGCCTCCCATATCCTTGGAATGAAATTAGCTACCACCTCATTAAGTATATATCATGTGAAGGTAGGTACAATGTGGTATATGGATACCATTTTAGGCTTCTCCAAGAGCTAAGGTTTGGAGCAGACACACCTCCTCAAAACAGATTAAGCATACCCTACTTTCTTCTTCAATCAGTGATAGATATGAGCATTAAGGTGTAGGGAGGAAACCATCAACAACTAGCCCATCATGGGTTAATTAAACTTATCCTAGAAGATTCCCTCTAAAACCTAAGACTCCCTATCACATGGAAAACTTTCAAAGACATGTAGATAGAGGAAGACATAAAATCCCTTAAATATGACAAAAGCCCCACTACCAATGAAAGGGATGAAAAAGAAACAGAAAGGGATGAAGAAGAAATAGAGAGGGGTGAAGAGGAAGTAGAGGAGGAAGAAAAGGAGATGGAAAGTGGTGAAGAGATAGAAGAAGATGCAAAGGAAGAAACTAATGAATAGAGTGAGGAACTAGAGGGACAAAAAGAGGAGAAAGACAAGAATGAGAAGGGAAATGGAAAATAGGAAACAAAAGAAAAGGAAGAACAAAGGTCTATAATGCAAGGCAAAGAAGAGGAGGAGTCACCAAGGGGATCTCCAGAACCCACTGAGAAAGAGGCAGTAGCTGCCCTCACTTCCCTAAGTACCCCTATCGAGAAAAAAGGGAAGAGACAGAGAAAAACTCCACTGTACTTTAGGACAAAAAAAGTACAAGGATCAGGCAAGGAAAACCTCAAACATCCACCAAAGTTCCTATTTTCATTTAAGTCTTGCCAAAATAGTAGGAAAATATAGCTCCTCTTGTGAGAAATCAAGGAGAAGGATCATCAGGACAAGCCTCCCCCAAGTCTCCTATCACTTATGTTAGGAGGCTTGTCACCAGATCTACCTCATCCAAAGGAAAAGGTCTCCTACATGAGACATGGAAGGACCTACAAGAAGTATAGGTCATCCTACAGGAAACTCTACTAAACCTATAGGAAACTTAGAAATTGGATAAAGAAGGGATCATGCAGCAAGAAACAAAGAAGGAGGATCCAAAACTGAGGGAACCTAGTCATCAACTCAACCTTGACTCTTACTACAGGTTCATTGAAGGGGGTAGGGTCATTCCACATAAATTTTCCATTCCCTTATTCTTTGAGATTGAGAAATAAAGGGCAAGAACACATAGGTGGATGCAAATTTCCAAATCTAAAGGAGTGGAGGATATAGGCCACATGGAGGAGAAGGTAAAGGATATGGGCAGAGAACTAAGCAGCCTGAGAGACAGAGAGGCAATGATGAAATCTCAATCGGAGGCAGAGAATGCATGGTTAAGGGGATAGCTACAAGAAAGAGAGAGTCAATTGGCATCCATGGCTATTTTATCCTTAGAGGCAATTCAATGCAGAATGCCAGCAAAGTCCTATGCATTGTATCTTGCCAATAGTGGTTATAGTTCCAAATCAAAACTTTAGCACAGAGAGGCACTATGCCATTCCAATACTACAGATAATTCATTGATCTCTGTGATCAAAGCACCTTGGAGGATAGAGCTAAAATGTATGAGTTTTACCTACATAACTTGGCCTTGACAGATCTGAATGTGTGGGACCCTAATTCAAAATTAGGGGACTTGCAATTGATGGCCTTGGCCTCATGGATGAATCATGAGGAGGAAAGGACTACAAAAATGAAGGAAGCAATGGCAAGAGAAGAAAGATAATCCCTCATGATAAGAGATGAGCAATCAAATCCAATGGTTGTCATCAGCACCCACAACCTGATTGCAAATGACCCTAAACTTGCACCTAGGTACCTTTTTGCCCAAGAGTAAGCAATCACACACTTTGAGGACATGTTCAGGTTGTTAGGGGATGACAACTTGCAAGATTTCCAAATGATATGGAACACTTTGCCCTACAGCTTGAAAATAAGAGAGTACCATTCTCCCGAGAGAATGAGAGAGGCACTAACTAGAAAACCCATGTACAAGCAAGCTCTCCAAAGACTCAAAGTCAATTGGATTGGCTTGAGACTCAGTCCACCACTACTCTTAGGAATGTTGGAAGGAAGGAGGGAAGAGGAAGAAAGAAAGCGGTGGGAGGAAATAGAGAGGAAGGCAGGATTCTATGCACAGGAAGAGGAAACTACAGCAGAAACATGGGATGTCAGGGAGGCCACTAGAGCAATGAAAGACATGGATATAGATTGAGTTGCTCAGAGGATGAGCAACTCTTTCAGTAGGGGGTTGATGATGAGCCTCATCATTGGGTAACTATATGGAACTTAATACACCTCCTAGCTTATTCAAATCAACTCTTCTCATAATTTCTTACATGTTTTGATTATATTTTGCTTAATGAGATGAGTAAAAGTGAGATATTATGTCTAGTGGAATAATGTTCATTGAGTGCAGGTTTTTGAGAGAAAATCATGTAAATTTTGGCTAATTAAGGGCTAAAACTCGAATGAGACAAGGAGGAGAGATTGTAGGAGATAGATCCTCCTCATTTACTTCTCACTCATTCGAATATTCCTCCATAAAATCACACTAGCTCGGAGTTACAAGCAGCCAAGTCATGAAGATCAAAAGGCAGCCGAGCCAATGACAGTTAAAGAGCCAGTTCATCTTGAGTTTGGGATCTGAGCCTCCCTAGATTTAAGGATTTGAAATTTTAATGGAAAAACACTAGGCGTTTTCGAGTTCAAGACTTGTGGAAGACATTGTTATGTAATTTTCGGATTTGATAATGAGAATGAGCATTTCCTTGATCTAGCACTGAATTGACTCAAAGGGCTGAAGCTCTTGGGTTAGGACCCAACCCTAGCAGCAAAGGCTCCTCTTCTTGTATTTGTATGCTTAGTTGATTTCATATATTAATGGTTGAATTGCCTTCAACATTATTTCATTGTAGGTAGTTGTGGATTCGATTAGTTTGCTTCCATTTGTGCATTGCTTCAGCATTAGCTTAGGAATATCAAGGAATATCAAAAATTTGTTAGTAAGTGGATTTTCCCTCACTCCTCCCTTCAAGGATCATGGTTTGAGGAAAGAACTCCTATGCAGCCCCAAAAAGACAAAATTCTGATTTCTCATGGAATTTAGGGTTTTCTATTACTTAGGCTAGCATTTACTAGTTTTCAAGGATAAGATTTAATTGCCATTTCTTCTATATCCAATCTTACATTAGATCTCATCAAGGTTTCACATTATTCTGCAAGTTTTACCATGCATGAAATAGGTAGCTAGCTCATGAAATTATGTTTTCCTTAGTTAATTGGAAAACTTCTTGTTTACATAGTTTATGGATAAATGTCAATGATTGATGGAGAGAAGGAGTTTCATCAGTACAAAGATATTTCATGATCAACAACCCCATCCTAACCTCATCCATCCATTGTTATCACTTTCTTTCACTAAATCCCTCACCAAATTCATCATTCCACAAGAATACTCCTCCAAGCATGTTGAGCATATCCAACCATCTCACAACTCTGTTTTGAGCTCTGAAGGAGTCCTAGGCACTCCCTTGCCTCATTTCACCCACCATTCACCTTTCCTAAGCCTTCCATCACCTTCCAAATCACTCTTCTTGCTCTCAGTTGTATCTTGTAGGAATACAGGGGATCCTGTAGGAGCATTAGGACATCCTGTAGGACGCATTAGGACATCCAGTAGGTTGACCTATAGTGGCATGTTTTGAGGCCTAATTGTGGAAAAATCCCCTAGGAAGATAGGAGAAGGCCCCAACTTGCCTCCCAAGCCTTATGACCATTCACCATTATCCCTAATCCACCTTCCACATCACCAAAAGAAGTTAGCATTCACCTTTTCACACAAAAAAAGACAAAAAGGAAAAAGAGTTATTTTGTTCATTTACATGCATAGTAGTAGAATGCTTGATGCTTCAATTTGCATGCCTAGGATAATAGGATTGCACATGTGTTAACTTAGCATTCTTTTGAAGCAAAGCCTCTTAGCAAGTAGTTAAATGGATGGTGTGTTTAAGCATTTGATTTTGGTTTTTTCCTTACTACAGTAGACAAGATTTCCTTTAGTTCAAATTTCCCTTCTCCTCATTGGTAATCAAGCTTCTTCTAAATCAATAGAAGTCTGGTTTGATAAACCATAGTAGTCTATCACTAGCTTAGCAGTGATGAAGAGTAGACCCATCACATTTACTTGTGTATACAACATTGTCGCCTCCAAGTTTGTACGATCCCTGTGTTGATAAAGTAAAGTTGGTAGCACTAGGAGTTGCAGCATTCTTACTGCAATACTGGTGCTCATCAATTTTTTCTCCTGTTGCCAAGGTAGCTTCTATTAGATTACTTTTATGTGTTGTTGCTTGATGGGCCTCTAAATTAGACATAAATTAAGGCCCATGCCTCTAATTTAAAACATAGATTAAGGCCTATGGCTATCCTTCAGCACATTAAACCTCTCTTTTTGCATTAGATAATTTATTTTTAACTTTAATATATTCATTTGGAAGGTTTATGAACAATTGAATATTTGTGCCTAATATTATTTATTTTTTGTGGAATATTATGAGAATATTGGGCAGATTATGAAGAGTTGGAGGAGGAGATAATTTAGGGACTTTTTTCCTACTACTAGAGGATCAATAATAAATAATAAGTCAACAAGATATTATGGAATGATGGCACAAACTGTGGAACTCCAATGATTGAGAAAATCTAGGAATGTGTTCCACTAATCAAGGGAGAAAATCCACCAATCAAGGGAGTAGATCCACCAATCAAGGGATTTCAATGGGGAAAGCTTCCTCCATCCATGGGGAATGATTCTTAATCATTTTGTATAAGTGCCAAGTTGAATTTTCCTCTAGGGAATGATTGAGAAAATCTAGGAATGTGTTCCTTGCCATTTAATGCAAATTCCTAGTATTAGGGACTAGATCCACTAACCAAGGAATTTTGGTGGGGAAAGATTCCTCCATTCATGGGGAATGATTCCTAATCATTTTGTATAAGTACCAAGTCAAATTTTCCTCTTGGGAGAGATTTTTCATGAGTGTTATTGTGGAGACAACTTGTATTTTTGCAGCTCCATTGTATTTTATTGCAAGGATGAAATTATATTAATGAAAATAATGAAGATTGGTGTCATGTTCAGCCTCTAAATATTTTTCTCCTCCATAGGTCTCTGAGTTTCCTTGGGATTGGCCATCGCAAGAATGTCGGAGCCCTTTTGTATCATTTTATTTCCCTCTTTTCATTGCTTATTCACATGCATCTCTCGTTTTTATTTCTTTCTATTTCTGCATTTAGATTAATGATTTCTTGTTGTAGGATTGAGTTAAATGGTTGATGTAAGTTATTTTGCAGGATCACAAGCATTATTTCATCCTTGGAAAAGCTTTATAAGTTCATAGGAATCATTGAGTTGCTTGGATTAGTCTTCTTATTCCCAAATCTAGATTGTTGGACCTCCTTTTTAGCAAAGAATAGTAAATTTCTGCTACTTTTTAGAGCATGCTAACGAGCTTCAATCAAATTTATTCCACTTGCATTAGATCAAAAAAAATTCTAGTTCATAACAAAAATTACCCCATTGCATTTGCACTTGATTTGGTTAGGCATTTCTTAGATTCACTAGCTCACTAGTTCTCAAATTTCTAGATTTTCGACTAGTAATGTTTTTTATTTTTTTTGCATGGGTTAACATAGGTATTTTTGAGTGATTCCACTTGGAATAGGGACCTAAGACATCCTAGTTAATAATAATAATAATAAATTCCATCCAATTTGGATTTGATTTCCTTTTTCATTAAACCCTCACCAATTCATCATTTGACAAGGAAACTTCTCCAAGTTTTTTGAGAAAATCCATCCATCTCCCAACTTTGGTTTTGAATTCTGAGTGATCCTAGGCATTTTCTCACTCCATTACACCCATCTACCACCTTACCTAAGCCTTCCATCACCTCCAACACCTCACAATTTTCTCTCGGTTGTATCCTGTAGGTTTCCTGTAATTCCTACAGGATCATCGTGTAGTTTTCTAGTACATCCTGTAGGTTTTCCTGAAACAACCTGTTTTGGGGATGAATTGATGGAAAACCTCTAGGAAGTCACCAAAATTCTCCCAAGGGTCTCCCACACCATCCAACCATCTCCTAACCCTTCCATCCAACCTCCAACATCCTTAAATTCACTTGCCACATCAAAAGGAAATTAGTTTGCATATTTGATTTTGCATGAAAAGACAAAAAAAGACAAAACAGATTTATTTCAGTCCATTTACTTGAACATTAGTGGTGTTTGATGCTTCTTAATTCCATGCTTAGATAGTAGCATTTGGTTCATGATAATTTAGCACTATTACAAAGCATAGTTTCTTGGTAGCTAATTAGGAAATGTGTGACTTAGCATTGAATTTCCATCTCTTTCCTTGTACTTTGTTTTTTGCAATAGGTTAAGGTTCCATTTCGAACATTTAATTTTCTGAAATTAGTTTATCATTTGACTTCAGTACATGTACTCCATTACATCATGCCAACAAAAAAAGAACACATTGTATGCTGCACATATAATGTTGATACCTCTTAAGTTTGTACGAACCCCAAGTTGATATTTAAAGTCGGTAGCCTTGGGAGTTGCATCATTCTTGTTTCAATACCGAGGTGCATCACTTTTTGGCATCGTTGTCAGGGAGGTGTCAAAGTATGCATTGTTTTCTTCCCTATTTGATTAATTTCCTTTTAATTTTAGCAAAAAACAAAAAAAACAAAAAAATTCATTAGTGTTATGGGAAAATTTAGTGTCTTTTCGAACGACTAACCCCTAGACCTAGTAGCAAGTCTAGAACAACAGTTAAAGTAATTCCATTGCTTTTCCTATAGCTAAAAGATAAAAGAAAGAGGAGCAAAAGTACCAACCTATTTCTCTCGCTCGATCCCTCTTCCCTTTGACTGCTTTCGCCACTCCCTTCCGTACTTAACTCACTTGAAAGGTACCTGCACACAAGCCGAGATAGAAAACCATCAAAGTATACATATCGACCTGTTAACTAAACATATTATAGAATCGAAAGTACAATATACATCACATAACACATGAATAGGAAAAGGCATAAAAATCTGTATTCATAGAAGGAAAGATTACAACCCATGTAGATGCATGTCTGATTCAATGTCATCCTTCCAGCTTCAAACCCTTCTCTCCTCATGAAACAACAATTTGACATGATAACATTACTCTCTCTACTAATATCTTTCCAACAGCATTCCCTTAGCTCAAGAAGTTTCAACCTTAGACCAGCCTTTAATGCCTGGTCCTTTTATAGCTGAAAAGAGGAGGTTAGGCCATTAATGGCTCTCATGAATGCTTTTCCATATTTGGGAAATGGTTCCATGGAGGAAGGGATAATGGATTAAGGTTCATTCATCTCCTTCCTCATCCAAAAGCAAGCCCAATCCCTCTAGAAACCTCTAGAAGTATCCATTGGATGAGGAATCCAATGAATTTATTTGAAAAATCTGATGGATCTCGCCCATCGCAGGTGATACAAGGCTCTGTTCTATGCATAACACCCTAACAGTGTAGTGCCTACCATTCATTGCAGTGAGATAGAAGGCCACCTGCGATGATCTCCTTAGGTACATTTTTTGGATGAATGGTGTCATGAAACTCTTGGGAAGCAAGCATGATATAGGTTAACTTCATTAGGGAACGAAAACAACTAAATTAGGGGTTGATGGACCCTAATATCATTGATCCAGAAGTTGTGGATGATGTGCCCAAATTTTCCTATAACATATGCCCCCTAAAGCACGAAGTTGAAAATAACCATGTCGAGTGAGATGCTTTACCACTAGGAGAGAAGGTTTCAAATCGAAAGGTGACCTGCATCATCATGATACTTTGACTTTTTCTCACAATTTTGCTGAGGGAAGGCATACCCATGCTCAAATTTATAAACTTTCATTACATGTACAAATATAATCGTCTATAGATGTAGACCCATGAATGGATGACCATGAATTTAAGGAAATTTTACATTTGATTTAGTACTCCTAAACATATCGCATCTTGGATGGATGAAACTAGATCCGAGGTCTTCAATCTCGTCCAATCTTTCACTCAAGTACAAGTCTAACCATGTGAATAGATGATCTGAAGTCGAACATGGAGAGACATCGTCTGATTACCATCCAATGATGTAAGTCGTTAATGGACGCAAGAGGAATCACCGATAATGATAATGACCCTCAAGGTACTGTAGTTCATTCCGCATGGTGTGAATAAATGATTTGATGTCGAACACCATACGAAGTCTTTTGGTCGAAGGCCATTGATTTCAACCTATCACCGAAAGCGAGAAACTTGCCATTGATGTATGCAAGCCTCAATGTACTGAAGGGGTGTTTCTAAGTCAACTTCTTGGATGATGTGCTGATGTCAACAAGAAGCGACTCGTTACAGGAGGGCCTTGATGTATCCCACATCAATGACACAAAACAAGGTAAATAATTTTGAGATGAAACATCGACTGATGACACAAGTTCAGGACTTACTGTATTGTAAAGGATGAAGTTTTGAACTAAATGACTTCTCTTGAACATATCGATGACACTGAAGTGAATTGGTAGCATTGACCCAAAACAAAGTGATAGATGGTATGATATACCAATGGTGTGATAACCATCAAGCTGAATGACCCAACCCACATAGTCATGGTGATGAGGTGAAAGTGTCATGTTCAAGAGTGACCTGCTACCATAAAGTGTTCCCAACTTTTTCCCATTTTTCCCCAGTCATTTCTAACCAGTACCTCTTTATTTTTAATCAAGCTTGAGGAGGATAACATATGCTTGTTGTATAATTCCACCCTTCGGGTGAATCCATCGCTATTTGATGTTTTAATGAGTTTATCAAAGGTGAAACTCGATCTTGTCTAGATGGACAAGTTTGTCACTATTTGATGCTTTTAACGAGTTTACCGACAAAGATAACTCAATCCTTTTCATGTTTAGAGAATCAGAAAAGGGACTAAAAGAGAACTCCAAAAGTTCTTTTTCGTACATTTGTCTCTCAAGCCCGAAAAAGCATAAAACAATACAAGAGAGAACCTATTGATCATGTTTGACCAATGAGTACCTTTTTCGTAGTTAATCTATCTCAGCCCGACTAAGGGGTAAAACTATACTGAGTAGATATCGATTCTAATCCATTAACGAGCTAGAAATGACAAGTGCTCGGCAACCTTTTCATGTTTAGAGAGTCTGAAAAGAGCTTAAAGAGGACACCATTTTGAGGAACGAGTGGTGTCTAAGGTAGCAACTAGTTCCGGTGATGTTGGAACTTCTCAAAACATGTTGATTTATGTGAAGAGGCTAGCTAATAAGACCACTCGTTGCAATTGTTTCTCAAAAAGGTAAAACAACCAAGTGAAAGCATATGATTGGCCAAAGAGATGGTGGTGATGGAATGAAACAACCAAGGCTTATCTGATAGAAAATGCTGATAGAATGGAAATCACAAGGGTGAAAATGGAAGTGGGTTCATTTTTAGACAAGCTTAAACCATAGGGAACTATTCTTGGATTCAGTTTCATGTTTACACAAGCTTGAAACAAAAAACTATGCTTGGATTTAGTTTCATTTTTACACAAGCTCAAAATGAAAAACTATGCTTGGATTCAAATTTCATGCCCCCAGCATGATGAAAATGAGAGTCTCGTGTAACCAGATGGTAGTCATTGTGGTGAAGCAGGATGGTTATCCAACACCTTTGTGGCTTCATCCAGATAGACAAAGGTGAATGGGGTGATTCCCTTCACATAACCTACAAGGAAACTGAACTTTACCACTAGGTGCATGCCCCCCAAGCTTCATTACATTCACCTAAGTAGACTACTAAAGGCTATCAAGTGGATGGAATGAAGGTTCTTTTACAAGATCAAGTGAAAGACTCGACTGGGATTTTACGAGATCTACTCAAAGACTCAACTTGGAACTTTGCTCCAGGGGACCTTGTTTCATTTTTTAATGAGCTTGACATAAGAAAAGGAACTATGCTCATATTCTTGGTTTAATTTTAACGAGGTTGACACAAGACCAGGAACTCTCCTCATGGGCTTGTTTCATTTTTTAACGAGGTTGACACAAGGCAAGGAACTATCCTCAGACCCCTTGTTTCATTTTTTAATGAGGTTGACACAAGACAACAAACTATCGTTGGACCCTTGTTTCATTTTTTAACGAGGTTGACACAAGACAATGAACTATACTCGAGGACCTGTTTAATTTTTTAATGAGGTTGACACAGTAAAACAACTATCCTCATATACCCTTGTTTCAGTTTTTAATGAGGTTGACACAAGACAACGAACTATCCTCAGACCTGTTTCATTTTTTAACGAGGTTGACACAATAAAATAACTATCCTCAGACTCCTTGTTTCATTTTTAACGAGGTTGACACAAGACAACGGACTATCTTCGGGAACGTGTTTCATTTTTTAAAGAGGTTGACACAAGACCAGGAACTGTCCTTAGATTCAATCACAACTCATAAGAGGTCATGAAAGAGAGATTTGGTTCCAATGCCCCCAATACATGATGTACAACATCACTGAATTGATCATCAGTTGATGTAGGTATGGAACAGGTTGCCACATAATTAACCTGTGGCGGGGATGATACCATTGGTACAAAAGGACCATTTAGGGAAGATGGCTGGCTAGGAGCCATATTTGGACCGAGAAATGAAAGCTGGTCAATGGTGACAATTCTGCCTTCATGTGGGAAACAAATCACTCAAAAGAGTGTTGAAACAATAGCTCCCATGCCATAAAAATAGTCGCGCCCAAGAAGTAAATTATAATCTAATGGGTCTGGGACTACCATCACATTCAGATAACGTTTTTCCTCCCAAAATAATAGGTAACTGAAGGAGGATCCCTAATGGTTGACTGTTTCCTTTGTTAAAACCTAACAGATTCTGTGTAACTGGCATAACTGGCGGCGAACCGAGCGCTTGCCAAGCATTTGAGGAAAGGATGCTCACTGATGCACCTTCATCTATAATAGTGCCAATTGGATCAACTGGAGGTTGATTTTGTCCAGTTGTAGGTGTACTCGATTGCGGAGAAATCACGACATTTTGAACCAAAGAGGTTGAAAACAACCATACTAGTAAGCCAATGGTAAATCTTAGAAGGGACAATGTAGCCATATATGGAGCACCAATATTTCCAAATGGAGGAAAAGGACTAGGATTTCCATCAAAAGGAATTCCTTGATTGGTGGACTCTAGATTTTTTGCCATATGATTCAACCTAAGATCAACTAAGAAATAAGCATGGAGGATGTTATCCATGGTCAATTAATTTTTATGACACTAGAACACAACTTTGCTTTTTCATGTTTAAAGAGTCGAGAAAAAACAAAATATGACTTTAGTCGCTTTCATTGTTTAAGGAGTCGAAAAGGAGCAAAAGTGACTGGTACCAAACTAATCACAAAACTGCAATATACACCTTGGTGGTAAATTAAAGAGAAATTACCGAGGATTTACCATACGACAGTCAGTCTTCCCGAATGTTGTGTTAAGTGCATTGTAATCGGTAAGGCGATAGACTCAACTTCCTAGGGATAAAGGATTTAAATATATTGGGGTCTCCCACTATATACACGATGGTACAGGGAGCACAAGTCTGTACTAGTACGTACCGGTTCAGAGAGGAGGAATCACCCAACCTCAATGAAACGACAACCACTAGGTTTTAAGACGCCAGAACATGTCTCTAGCCTAGGCACCTCTAGATGTTTGCTTTAAATTCCAATGCGTTATTAGGTTAATTGAGGTTAATTTTAGGTTGATCTTGCTTAAAATTTTCCTTTGGGTTTCACCACATGATTTTTTCCAAAATTCCTAAGAATGCAATTAAACGAGAAGCACTCTTCCCATTTTGACAATGAAAATCCTAGATACAAGGGAAAGAGCAAACAAGTACTTTTTGGATCAAACAACAAAGAGCACTCACTAATGCATTTCCCTAACCATTCCTTTTAAGCATGCACATTCAATCTCCTAAAATGCAATTACATGTATTTCTTTTTCTTTTCAGTTCTCCTTAATGTGGATTATGCACTAAAAAGAACAAATGCACAATGATTCAAAATCTCTTTTCATAAAAATTTTGATTTATGATGATTTCTCTTAAAGGTAAACGAAGACTAAATGATACTTTCAACTTTAAGGAAACGAATATTTTCGACACTTAAAGGAAAATATGAATCAGATGCAGAAAATAGACCAATTGATTATTCTAAGAAGGAAGATTTTACAACACTTCAGAACAATTGACTGAAACTACTTTCGACTAAGGACTGCAAATGATAAACAAATATATAAAAAAACATTTAACAATCCAGTCTAAAATGGGTCGAAACAAGGAAACAAAGACTACTTTCAGAGACAATAACTCATCTAAATCCAATATACAATTCAAACAACTGAAAATTGACTTAAGGATTCAGCTCCTAGATGGGAAAATTGCTCCAAAAGGAACCATCGCAGGCTAGAGTGAGGGACAGTGCGATGCATAGCATTGTCTCAGTGCAGAGGATGCTATGCATAGCACCCTGTTAGTTACAAAGGTGCTATGATTCCAGAATGCCAATTTTATGCTCAAAATTGACTCAATTTCAGTGAATTGGACTTAAATTCGATGAAAAACATAGGGTAAAGTATGTCAAAGTGTTCTAAGAGATTGATTAGCTACTATAAGGAATAAGATTGATCCCCAATGGAGTTTCCATTTTGTTACGAGAAAATTTAGTGTCTTTTCGAACGACTAACCCCTAGACCTAGTAGCAAGTCTAGAACAACAATTAAAGTAATTCCATTGCTTTTCCTATAGCTAACAAATAAAAGAAAGAGGAGAAAAAGTGCCAACCTATTTCTCTCACTCGATCCCTCTTCCCTTTGACCACTTTCACCACTCCCTTCCATACTTAACTCGCTTGAAAGGTACTTGCACACAAGATGAGATAGAAAACCATCAAAGCATACATATCGATCTGTTAACTAAACATATTATAGAATCGAAAGTACAATATACATCACATAACACATGAATGGGAAAAAGCATAGAAATATTTATTCATAGAAGGAAAAATTACAACCCATGTAGATGCATGTCCAATTCAGTGTCATCCTTCCAGCTTCAAACCCTTCTCTCCTCATGAAACAACAATTTGACATGATAACATTACTCTCTCTACTAATCTCTTTCCAACAACATTTCCTTAGCTCAAGAATTTTCAACCTTGGACCAGCCTTTAATGCCTGGTCCTTTTATAGCTGAAAAGAGGAGGTCAGGCCATTAATGGCTCTTAGGAATTTTTTTCCATATTTGGGAAGCGGTTCCATGGAGGAAGGGATAATGGATTAAGGTTCCTTCATCTCCTTACTCATCCAAAAGTGAACCCAATCCCTCTAGAAACCTCTAGAAGCATCCATTGGATGAGGAATCCAATGAATTTATATGAAAAAATTGATGGATCTCCACCATCACAAGTGATACAAAGGCTAGGTGCTATGCATAGCACCCTGACAGTGTAGTGTCTGCCATTCATTGCAGCCAGATAGAAGGTCACTTGTGATGATCTCCTTAGGGACATTTTTTGGATGAATGGTGTCATGAAACTCTTGGGAAGCAATCATTATGTAGGTTAACTTCATTAGGGAATGACAACAACTAAATTAGGGGTTGATGGACCCTAATATCACTGGTACGGAAGTTGGGGTTGATGTGCCCAAATTTTCCTATAATAATTAGGCATATTTAATTTCAAAGGTAGAAAATTGCATTGCATTATAGTTTTCATTCAATCATAAAAACAAAACCAAAATTCTCCAATACCAACCCACCCCCCATTTGATCACATGGTGCAGTAAGAGACATATTACCATTCACTTTTGCAGGTAGAAGAAGAAGATGGTGAAGAATGTAGAAGAAATTGATGGAGATGATGACAATGATGAAGATCCTATCAGATTTCCCATTCAATATATTGATGGAAGTGTACACATGAAGAACATCCCTCCATCTTTTCTTCCAACATTTCATGGTCTAAGGTCAGAGGATCCGGAAACCTTTCTCTTTGAATTTGAGATTGTTTGTCGATCTTATGGTTACTTATTAAAAACTCAAAAATTGAGATTGTTTCCAGCAACATTGAAGGATAGATCTCTTAAATGGTTCATGAGTTTAGGGACTAATTCAATAAGATCATGGAATGATATGCACAATATATTCCTATAAAAATATAAAGATCATGATCTTAAAGAAGAAATCTTTAGAATGAATCAAAGAGAAGATGAGAGTCTAGAGTATCTAATAGAGAGGTTCATGTATAATGTTAAGAGGGAAAAACTACATCATTTAGGATCCGACACACTAAAAACCCTCTTACTTAGAACAATTAGGGATGAGTGGATTGGTCTCCTTAATCTCATTAGTAGAGGTGATGTATGTCAATTATCATTTGAGGAAATTTGTGAAAAATGCAAACACATATCAAGAGGAAAAGCAAGAGTAGGTAAATCAACATCAAGATCGATAAGTCAAGCTAAACTTGGAAATTTGTTTGATGACTTCAAAATAAAAATTCTTAGAAATCTAACCAAACAAGTAGAAATGTTAGGAATACAAAATGAGAAAAAATAAGATGTTTGTGTTGTCCATGCAGAATCACATGATGTTAAATGTCGCTCCTCATTACTAAGGTTGAAGGAATTTCACTAGGAGGACAATGGAGCAAGTCAATTGCCAATGCAACAATGTTATGTAGCTCCAAGAGGACCATGGCATCCTATTCAGCCTGATATTATGCAAGAACCTAATTCACAATTTCAAGCTTATGCACATCCACCTCAAAGTAATTGGAACACACCTTTTCCTTAGCAACATTGGCCATCTCAACCCCAAAACCAATCTTGGCAACAAGGTTGGCAAGGAACTTATGGGAGCCATCCACAATATCCTCAATATATTCCTCAATATCGTCCATACCAAATTCCATATTATTCTTACCATTCACCTCCACCACAACCACAACCCCATCCACATCCATCTCAAACATAACTCCCACTCAACTACCTATACCAACATTCCCAAACCCACACATTGACGTAGCTCAGCCCACTTACAATGTTGAGGTACAACACTTCCATACATATCCTCTTGAGATCAATGATATTCACCATAGCTCAGGAAGAGTATTACAAAAAAGAGATCATCTTGATATCATTTAAGGACCACATCCAAAAGAAGAAGATTCAAATAATAAGACCACAGAACCATGGGCTACAATTGATGAAGAGCAGGCATCAAAATTAGAGATCAAGAGAACTCCCTCATGGCTACCATCAAATCCTCCATGTATTCAATAGAACAATCAACAAAAAGAGGAAGATTTGAAGGTCATGGTAGAAGAAGACATGAAGAATGATCCAAATCAGCAAGTGGACTAGGGGCATCCCAACTATATTTAAATATGGTTCCAGACAGTCATTAAGTTGCAACAATACCCTCTTCTTCAATTGTGCTTGATATCATCAAAGTCAAATAATTTGATCTCTCAAATTCAAGTAAATGTTAAAGCATACATCTCAAGCCTACACATCAGTTTTTTTGTCATCTTGATGTGCACATGGCTCCATTGGAAGTATTCTTATACTTGAAAGTGATTTCATTTTTCAAGTAGTGTTAGGTAAACTTGACTCGGGATAGAGTCAAAGTTGACCAGGTTAAACAATGATGGTTTTGGGGCACATGGTATTGTGCACCCATAGTATTCTTCCCATGGTATTATATGTAATGGAGCTTATAAAAGGCTGGAAGGACTTCATTGTAATGCAAGACCTCAAGGTGAGCAGTGAAGGCTCACTTGGTCAGATTGGCCAGGGTTTTGGCCAATGCTAATGAGATCTTATTAGGTTGGGTTTTTCCCCAGATTTGGGGTTTTCCCGAATAAACATTTATGTTTATGTGTTTATGGTTGTTGCTGGTTATTTTTATATTTATTCCTCTCAGTAATTATTTATGTTATGCAGTAAATTTCTTAACAAGTAGGGTAGGGTAGAAAAAAAAATGAAAAATAAGAGAAAAAAAATAAAAATCTCAGGTGAAAACCTCCTTTGAGGCGCCTCAGATTGGATCATTGATTGAAAACCTCCATGAGGCAGTCAATGGGTTGGGAAAAATGAAAAAAAAAAGAGAAAAAAGGAAAGATCCTAGGTGGAAACCTCCTTTGAGGCGCCTAGGTAGACCTACTAGTTGAAAACCTCATTGAGGCGGCTAGTAGGCTTAGAAGAAAAAAGAGAAAAAAATAAAAGAAATCCTTGCTCCATGCATCTCTCTGATAAATGCATGTACTCTCCAACGTCTACAAGCAACAAGAAGAAGTTGGTACCAAAAGGAAAATTGGTCAAGCCTAGTGAAAAGAAGTCAAATTTTGACTTTCTCCTCCTTTACTCAAATGCTCCAACAAGGCCAAGGCCATGCCAATCCATCACCCTCATCTATTTTCACCATCCACCCATCATTCTCAAGCTTCTACCATTTAGTTTGTTCGATGTCCTAAAAAACTACAAGATGCTCTGTTTTACTACAGGATACAAAAATACATAGAGCAGAAATTTGTTTTTGCCATAATTTGAAAACCATGCATCCATTTGCCAAGATGCTTTAGGGGGAGATGAATATGGATGACGGTAACATGCTCAAGCAGTTTCAACAAATTCCAGTGCACGGTTTCCAAGAAATATTCCTCCATCACCTTCAACCATTTTTGCATTTTCTCAATATCCGTGCATCCATTTAAAAATTTGTTTCATGGAGAGATGCATATGGATGATGGTAACATGTCCAAGCAATTTCAGAAAATTCCAGTGCATGGTTTCCAAGAAACCGGCCTCCATCACCTTCAACCATTTTTAGTTTTTCTCTAGATCCATGCATCCATTGACCAAAATTTTTCTACGGGGAGGTGCATAATTATGATGGAAACATGCTCAAAAAGTTTTAGCTCAATCCGGTCTACCTTTTGGTAGGTATGGGCAAAACAAGTCGATGTCCTGTAAACCTACAGGATATAGAACAACACCTACAGGATTGGTAGTGAGCAGTTTTAAAGGAGATACAGAGGTCAAAGAAGCTCCTCCAAAGCTTTGGAGCAGCATCAGGATCATCAGCATCACCATCCAACACCTATGCATCAACATCAACTCAGCAGCAGCATGCATGTCTCTCCAACAACCATCAGGTAGGTACATGTATGCAATATTCTTGACCTCTTCTCGTGAGCATATTATAGTTAGAAATTTGTTTTCAATGCATGAAAGATGAGGTTTTATAAGCTAAGGATGGGTCAATAGTCTCAGCTGCCTTCAACTAGTTGATTATAGCTCACTCCTTCACTCATGCAATGTTGAAAAATCAAATTATGAAGGGTGATGATTTCAAGGAATGAGGACGACTGTTAAAAGAATAATTTTTTTCAAAGGCCAAAGTCACCACAACACTCTAAGTCCACCATCCACTTCATATTCACTATATATTCATCATTCATCCATCCCATCTCATTCTTGAAAAAAAAACAAATAGAGCATCCTCTCCATTTTCATGAAATTTCCATTTGCAGATCAGCAAGAAGGACGGTCAAAGAGAAAAGGAGGATCATAAAGAGACCCTGTCACTCACATTTTTATTTTACCACTCATTACCATTCATTCCTCCACCACTTCTGTCATTTTTTCCACTTCTTAACTTCATTTTACAAATCAACTGTGTTTTCTACAGGATGATCCTGTAGGAATTACAGTGACTCAAAAATCCTACAGGAGGCAGTCCTAAGGCAAATAAATGATGGAACAAGGTAGCAGATGGTTGATAAGGGTGTGGAAGACCTTCCTATTATAGCTCCAAATCTCACTATTATGGTTTGTGATTCAGCACTCATGGCCTAGGGCAACCCCTCCTTCCAGACCTGGTCCCAAATTTAAAAAACAGTGTTTTATTCCTTGTACGCGACATTTCCCTGAGTTAAACACGTGTATACGCGGGTCCATATATACCCAACCCACGTATATGTATTAAAACACTTAAAAAAATATAAAACTCCTTATTTTCGGGCTGAGATCGCGGGTTTTACCTGCTGATCACCTGTTAGTGCCCGTGGCCCCAACTGTTCCCAACCAATTCCTAACTAAAAAACTACCTTGGAATTGGTATAAAAAGACATCAAAGGGAAGGCCTAAAGGAGGAGAGAAGAGAGAGAAAGGTTATTATACTGAGATTTCCCCTGACCAGGTCTGAAGACCCTTGTGCCTTCTGCACTTCCCCCATTTGTACAGGAAACCCCTGTTTCCTTGTGATTTGATGTTCATCCCTTAGTTATGGCATCATGGAGTGAGTCTTGGAAGGAGATATGCTAGAGGCTTGAGGCAGGACGGATCCGGAAGGAAGTTGTGCTTGGAGCCTGTGAAAGGCTACTCAGGTGATATTACTCCTTTTGTACTTTCTATTTGTCTATAATAAAGAAACATGTCTTGGTTCCCGATATGCTTCTTCTTTATGTTTATGATGTTCATGTTTGAATTTCATGTATGAATGGATGTTTAAAAGTTCATAACTAACTTCCTTCTTTTATAACATAAAGATTATTTTTGTATAAATCTTTGTCCATATATTGCTACATTCTTTGGAATTGTTGGTTTTGCAGGGCAAAGGAGCGAAAGGGACGTGAAGAAGGGTTTGGGCCCTTGAGGAAATACCCGAACGTAGGACCTGAGGTACGTCCTTCTTACTTTAGAATTAGCTTTTGCTAGTATAATGGTTGTGTGTATGCATGTTTCTTTGTTTAGACAACTTTCAGTCTACTAGGGTTCCACCCAAAAGCCCTAGGGGATAAAATCCCTCAACAGAATTGGCGACTCCACTGGGGACAACACTCTTGTTGTTCCTAGTTTGGGTGTTTGTCAAGCCTATCAGGGCTTAGTTGCTTGCTGGTTTATTGTTACTGTCTAGTCTATTCTTGACTTCTGAGTTTTGCCAGTTTCTTCAGTTTTTCTTGAAATATTATATATACGTTGTTTTATTTAGTTACAGAAGCGTATAAACGCTTGTTGTCTGAAGTAAACCCGCATATACATAGGTTTCCTTAGGAACAGTCACGTATACACGCAGTCTGCACTAAGTACAGTCGCGTATATCTTGCAACTTCCAGGACTTATAAATTTTTATGTCTCTAAAGTTTGTCTGGTGTTTTCAGTCAGTTTGAAACAGTCATTTT
>APFE030161360.1:0-11813 GCA_000404065.3 Pinus taeda
TTTTTATATATAAAGATTTTTAATTTTTAAATTATTTTTATTTAACCAACATTAAGACTTAATTTTAGTTTAGTGTAAGATGCTATATTGTGTCAACGTGCATCTGCATCATTGGTACACATTAAAAAAAATGGATATGACAAATGAATACTAGGTTTTAGAATACACTCACTTATATTGGCGCAACATGTAAACAAACAAATTAAGCTTCCTAACGCAATGTTTCATTCTCATGATTTACGATGAGATCCCATGATGACTAGCTCAAGTGACAGAGACAAATTCTATAATCACCATTCGAATTGGAATTGGTTTAACATTTTTTTTTCATCTATCAAGGATTGGATTGCTATGGGTTAGTGGCTTCTTACTATGATTACCTAATCAAACAAGTCTTCTTGAATATCCAATGTTAACAAATTTGTTGATTGGTAAAAATTGATTGAGTTCACTTTTGTTATGCTTCTTTCCCTTCCCACCACACTGCTTTATTTCTCTCTTTTCTTTTGCAATTTGGCTTTTTTTCCAAACACATACTACGAGAACAAGGACAAAGTGGGACTCGTCTTCCATTTAGACAACCCATGCTTTCTTCAATATCGGTTATGTAAGCATTAAATTTGTCAGGATGATAGAATTGAATGAAGTGGGTGTGGTTTTGGGTAATCACTTGCATAAGTAACTCTTCCTCAGATATTGGATTCCATGTTTACTCTTTTAGCTCAGTGATAATTTGCATTTTTACATGTATTTATATCAACAAATTCACATAGTACTATTTACATTAGGGGTAGCAAATAAAGTTGTCATAAACTCTACCTCTTTAAAAGAATTGTCTTTTTAATAAATAGAACACAAAATAAATTTGTCCGCTTCAGGTGTGTGTGTATATATATATGTCACTATATATCAGTTTAGATGTATCTTAAATCCACATCTACCAAGTGCCAAGAGGGACCAAATCTATATAAATATAAATATAATTATTAATGTTATGTGTTTTTATTTTTATTTTTATTTGACCTAATAAAAACTTACAATATCTCTACCATATTGGGATCAAATGTTTACATAAGAATTAAGTTTACTTATGAATCTCAAATATAAATATTTTTTTAACAAAAAGTGGATAAAATATAATATTATAGTATTATATTTTACTTAATAAAAAATGTGGAGTATTAGTTGAGTTTGTTTACTTTTAAACTTCAAATATGAAGAAAAATTACAATAGAAAGTGGACCAATTGAGGGGAAATATTGGGTAAAATATAATATTATAGTATTACATTTTACCTAATAAGGTAGACCTAAATATTAGATAAAATCTAATAATTACATTTTACATAATATTTCTCCCACCTTCTCCTCTAACCCCAGGTCACTTTCATAGTTAAGTTTATTCATTTCTAAATTTACAATCCTAGATCTATCATCTCTATTTCTATAACACATTATTACACAAATTAAGAGAATATATTACATATATTATATTAAAATGATTATCAAAGAAGCCATTAGAATGAAGAAGCAACTATTGTTATGTACTTTGTCAACCTTGTTTAACCTTACACTTATTAAAAACACCTTCCTCAATCACCCAATAGCCTCTGTAAAACTTAAATAGATATAAACACATTATGTATTCATCCATTCAACGATAAAAATTAAAATATGCAAAAAGAGTAGGGCCATCGAAAATATCCATACAATTTCACTATGCCGAAGTACGAACATATCCATAAAAATGTTTTACCTTTACAGGCTACATGGATTCAACGCCATCATTTTCTCCTGCTAATTATGTATCTAAATATAGCATCAAACTAAGATGGATCTAGGCTAGTTTAATTTTTCCCTTAAATAGGTTATATTCCACATGAATTTCATGGGTTAATACTATGGGCCACTATGCCGAAGTACGAACATATCCATAAAAATGTTTTACCTTTACAGGCTACATGGATTCAACGCCATCATTTTCTCCTGCTAATTATGTATCTAAATATAGCATCAAACTAAGATGGATCTAGGCTAGTTTAATTTTTCCCTTAAATAGGTTATATTCCACATGAATTTCATGGGTTAATACTATGGGCCACTATGCCGAAGTACGAACATATCCATAAAAATGTTTTACCTTTACAGGCTACATGGATTCAACGCCATCATTTTCTCCTGCTAATTATGTATCTAAATATAGCATCAAACTAAGATGGATCTAGGCTAGTTTAATTTTTCCCTTAAATAGGTTATATTCCACATGAATTTCATGGGTTAATACTATGGGCCACTATGCCGAAGTACGAACATATCCATAAAAATGTTTTACCTTTACAGGCTACATGGATTCAACGCCATCATTTTCTCCTGCTAATTATGTATCTAAATATAGCATCAAACTAAGATGGATCTAGGCTAGTTTAATTTTTCCCTTAAATAGGTTATATTCCACATGAATTTCATGGGTTAATATTATGGGCCGATACTATGGGTTCTTAATACCATGTGTCATTCTTTTATTATTATTAATTTTTATAAGGTTATTTTTATTTTGTTATTTTATTTTATTTTCACTGAGTTAAAATGTTTACATATATTTCCACACATTAAGTTACACTTCTCTACTAAAAAAAGAAACTATTGTTTTGTACTTTGTGCAATACTCTTTAACTTTACACTTCCTAAAAACACCTTGAATCACCCAATAACGTCCAAAAAGCTCTAAAGCTTCTACATATATATACACATTATGTATTCATCCATTCAACGATAGAAACAAAACATACAAAAAGACATAGGGCCACCAAACATATCCATACAAATGCCAAGTACGAACATATCCATAAAAGTGTTTTACCTTTACAGGCTACATGGATTCAACACCATAATTTTCTACAACTAATTATGTATGTAAATATAACATCAAACTAGGATAGATTTAGGCTAGTTTAATTTACCCTTAAATAGTTTATATTCCACATGAATACCATGGGTCAATACTGTGGATTCTTAAAACCATGGGTCATTTTCTTTTTTTATTAATAAATTTTATGTGGTTATTTTTTTTTTCATTGAGTTAAAATGTTTACAGTATATTATGTTACATTAATTTACACATCTCTAACATCTTATGTTGGAGTGCACCTCACAGCGAAATAAAAAATGAGTAATTTTATTAAAAAATAAAAAATATTATATTATATTTTAAAATAAAAACTATATCCATTTTTAATTAGGGCCGACATTAACACTACATTAAATTTGTTAAACATTTACTCTTGACATCTACCCTATATAACTATAACTATAACATAACATAATTATATTTAATTATTATCTAAATATAACATCATATAACTATATATTATAGTTCTATATATAAAATATAAAATAACATAATTTTATAATTATTTAATTCGTAACATAGAATTATTTAGAATAACCTAATCCGTTTGTTTTATTAATAATATTAATTTGAAGATAAAAAAAAGAAAAGACAAAAAAGACTATTATTAAGATTAATAATAGTAATAATATTTATTTGAGAAGTTAATAATTGGAATAATAATATAAAATTAAACTATGGTCTCTTTAAATATGATTTACCCTATAATTAAGGATTTTAATAACTCTGTATTATTATTCCACAAGATTAGAAAGTATTATACGAATTATAATATTATATGAATAATTTATTTAACAAACCTTGACCGTTCACTCGGCTCGGCTCAAATCTTTAGGAGTCTTTTTAACCGTGCCTAGTCAAATATCGTTGTTGGAGGGACCGGCATCCCTTGTTTAACTGAGCACTGGCATCCCCTATTTAACTGAGCTCTTAGATTCGTTCCTTAACTTGTCTCGATGATGAACCACACTGTCAAATAATTCCTAATTCTCTATGTGATTTTGCCGAAATTATTTTCACAATAATTTATTTGTTTTATAATTAGGATAATTACAATAACAAAATATTCAACTTAATTATATATAATATTTAACTATATATAATTATATTTAACCATTATTTAAATATAACATCACATAACTATATATTATACTTTTATATATAAAATATAACCTAACATACTATTTAGTTCATAATATAAAGCCATTTAACCTAACATAACTGGTCTGTTTTATAATTTATAATTCAGGTCTGTTTTTCTTATATTTATAATTTCATAAATGGTTTCAATGCTAAATTAAAAAATAGCATACAAACAAATTTTACATGTTACAGCTGTAATTATTGAACAGTCAACTAAACTAAGAGTATTTTTTGAAGCACAAATATGATGAGAACCACTATTAAAATCTGCTCTCCCGGTCCTCGCATACTGAAAGGTCATGAGTTCAAACTCATTAACTCCAGACACTACCTGGAAGAGCCTGAGCCTGGTATGCTTCAGGCAAAGTCATGTGAAGATCCAAGATCCAACCTTCGATGGGAAAGATAAAAACCTTGACTATTTATAAGCATCAAGATGTTGATCATTACGATGATGCCCCTGGCAGCCAAAGGAATCAAGAACAGCGCGACAACAACGCGGAGGAGGTGGCGTCTTCCTAGTCGTCATCTTCTTCTATGGGAGCTCCACCGGCGGTTACGCCGCCGCCTCCTTCTATGTGACCACCAGTGTCTTCATAGTCGTCGTCTTCTTCTATGGTACCTCCATCGGTGGTTACGCCGCCGCCTCCTTCTATGTGACCACCGGTGTCTTCATAGCCGCCTCCTTCTATGGGACCACCAGTGTCTTCATAGCCTTCTTCTCCTTCTTCTTCTATGTGACCACCGGTGGTTTCGCTCACTGGACTTTCCCTTGCCGGCGGAGTAGAAATAGTAGTACCAAAATTGGCGGCGTCAGGGAGATTTTCATCACTTTCTTGACTGGTTTCTATAGAATTGCCGGGTTCCTCTTTCTCGAGTATGTAATTCAGGAAGCTTTTCAAGCGGCTTAAGATTAAATGTTTTGTGGAGAGGAAATGCTGTTGCTCCTGTGGAAGACGATGGCGAACATATGTGTAAATGTGATGGCCCAAATATATGAGCAAACCCATCGCTGAAGCGGAGCCCGTAATGAGGAAGACGCCCCAGAAGCTCTCCATGCTTAGCCTATTCGAATTTTCTGGAGGCCCTCCGTTGCTGCAGTCCGTCTTGTTGTTGAAATATTTCGCCCGAAGTTGCTGATTTTTCGGGCCCTCTGCGACCTCCAGCACCGACGTTGACATGTCCGATACGAGCGGAGATCCCTTCGGAAATGCCTGTTTATAGATAAAATCAAGTCACAGTATATTTCTAACACCAAAAACGAGTGCAATTTTACTAGTCTTAACCCTAATAACAATAAATAGAATGAATGTCATGGAAACGTGCGAAGCCTAAGCCCCCGGTTTTATATGTCTCGCCAACTATTGTGAAGCCGCTTTGGTTTGACAGGAAAACGCAAATATAAGGGATTTCGTCAAATATGGCAGCCACTGATCCGTTTGACAGTGCGTTTGCATATTCTTGTGGTGATGAATATCCCTGGAGCTTGTTGCGATCTATCCCCAGGTGCTCTACCAGGTATTCACCTACAAAAGATCCGGCCTGGTAACCCACGGGCTGTCCGCTGGATTTCAGAGTCTCCACGTCTTGAATAGTGGGTTGCATTTGTTGGGCTGTTAATATTGCAGTGAGGTTTGCTGTGTAGCTAGATTGCAGTATCAGAACCACGAAAAGCCAGATTATTATGACTCCTCGAGCCAAACTGCTCACAACTGCCTCTCCTGTATAATACGAACCATTTGCAATTCTTTGAATCGTTAATAAAACGATTACAATTTATCTACGCAGATTACAATACAGGGCTGTGATTGAGAAATATCTACGCAGATTTTGAAATTATAATGAAAAGTTTAGTACATTTTGGCGTTGGAAATATTGTTTCAATCAGGGATTTTGATGTTGGAAATATTGGTGTTAATAATGTCAAAAGGGAAATATTGGTGTTAATAATGTCAAAGAGAGGAGATATTGCGTATTTGAAATCATATCTACCATATGGAAAAAAATACGGAAATTCGGGAATTCGATTTCTACATCGAATAATTTGATGAAAATTCGATTTAGTTCGTGTAGCTTTTTTTAGATTTGGTTTACTTAGTTTTATGATTTTTAGTTTATCTCAATGATTTATTAATTTGTGTCTCCGAAAATTTAAAATATTAATTTGTGTCTCCGAAAATTTAAAATAGTAAAAAATAGATAGCTGCCTGATTGGAAAGATGGTAAGATTGAGAAAAGAGTTGTAAATTTCAGTGTGGTTTCAAAAAGTTTAAAAAGCTGAGAAAACAAAATAAGGAAAGAAATAATTTGAGCAAAATTTTGAAAATAAAATGGAAAGGTTATTGGATTGAGAAAATTTCTAGTTTTAAATTTCATTGTTGTGATTAAAGAAATTAGAAAAATGAGATCATAAAAGAAAGAAATAATTTGAGAAAATTTTGAACACTGATTTTTATAATAAATAATTGATTTTTTTAATATTATGAAATTTTTATAATAAATAATTGATTTTTTTAATATTATGAAAAATATTTAGGAGAAAATCTTGAAGAAATAGCTGCCAGATTGCAGGTAGGAAATGGAAATTTTAAATTTTAGTGTTATCTTAAATAGTTTAAAAAGCTGAGATAATAGAAAAGGAAATAATTTGAGAAAATCTTGAAAAGTAAATGAAGAGTAAATTTTATAATATTAATTGTTATTTAAAATATTATAAAAATAAGTTTTAAATATTTCAAATATGTATTAATTATAAAAGATTTTAGATGAAATTTGAAATTAAAGAATGATAGTTTTGAGTTTTAAATATTATTTCTTTAAATAAATATTAATTATAAAAAGATTTTAGATTGGATTTGAAAGTAGCAGGGAATTTTGAATTTTAAAACGGAGATAGATTTTGGATTTAAGACAAGTGTGGTTGTAGTTTTCGTAAATAAAGAGTAATTTTAAAATTGTTTATATTGATTAAAATTATTAAAAATTATTTAAATTTCAAAATGAATGGAAAGAAAATGACAAGGCATTATTATTATAAGAAAAATAGTATGTATATATTTAAATGCTTAAGATATATATTCTAGAATTTTTTCCGAATTGAAATTTTTCAATCCGAATTTTTATCTTATCGTATCAAATAACTTGGTAACTATGTTTGAAATAGTGTTTTTTGAGTTTTTGATTCCTAGTTTCTATACATATGTTTGATGACAATTTTACTATAATTTTGTAGTTCAAATTGGAGCATATGCATATGGTCGAAACGTGTGAGATACAAATTGTAGCAGAAAATAAATCTTCATTTCACAACAAAGCAGATCTCCTAAACCAAACTTCTCCGACTATAGATCGCGAAGCTAAGACACCAATGCCCCAAGAACCAGAAGAGATAAAGGAGATGCAAGACGAAGGAAGTTGGAAGACCGTAGAGAAAAGAAAGAAAGCTACAACACCAATCTCGCCAAGAAAAACGAGGAGCCAGACAAGTAAAAATTAAGAAAATTGTAGGTCCGATAAACCAATTTGATGTCAGTGGACGTTAACCATCATCATCATCATCAGAATATACAACTGAAAATTTCCAATAGTATAATGACTTCATTTTAATTATAAAAAATTATCAGAAAAAATCTATATTCTACTTCACAATTATACCATACGATTTAAACTATAGATTGGATATTTAAATATTTGTTAAAACAATACAATTTTAATGAATATGTTCATTAATGATCAAAAAGCTAACAGTGAATATGCAAACTGTTTTCATTACTGGGAGAGACTTCATCCCATGAGAAATTAAATCGGATTTAATCTAATTGTACGTACTTCCTATTCAATAAAGTTGAGAATAAGAGGGATACCTGCAAAGAGTAAATATAAGAATAACAGACATGAGTTTCAATAGAAATTTTTAATCTGTCATTGGCTGTGTACAACTTCACAGGAAGGTTGCTTCAAAATATCATCTGAAAGTGTTTTGATAAAAAGAATAAGGGCGTTTTCCCTAAGAATAGAGGAGATACCTCCAAATAGTAGAAATAAGATAGCTTCAAAGAGTAGATATAAGAAAAATAGACATGAATTTCAATAGGAATTTTTAATCTGCCTGATTGTCTGTTTACAACTTCACAGAACGATCGCTTTATAAATATGGTCCGAATGTACTGTTTTGATAAAAGAATTCCCTCCATTGTTTTTTTTCAAATGAAATCCCAGCTTGTTTTTTTCATATGAAATATATTTCTATGAAATCTCATGCTGTGTAGAATATAATAACTTCGAAAGAGACTGAAATTTTTGTAATATCATTTAAATGTTTCGATACCGAAAGCAATGCACAGAAAAATAAACATATTTTGCCTTCATGAAAATTAGTGCTATCAAAATTTCAATTTAGTGATTCAAAGTCTATTATTCAATGCATTTTTAATGTAGAATCTACTTGCGGCAAATTCTTTATCAAAGATAAATGATATAATAGAAAGTGAAAGTAAATAACAGACTTACTCTGAGAGAAAAAGAGCGTGGAAAATGAGAACCTGCAAACATTAGTACACAGTTTTTTATACTCGATCTAAAAACTTCATAAATGAAAATACCCAAACCCTATGAAAGAAATTGGAAAATGAAGATTACCATAGGAAGGTTGTAACTTGTTCTTTGGGCTTTCCTCTGAAAGTCTGGTTGACCTTATGTTCAAGCAGCCAAACAACTATTCCTGTAAACACGAAGAATGCTCCGGTTGTACCCCACATGGCTCCTGTAAAAGGACGGAGAAATGTCCAAGGATTGCTCGGATTGGCTGCCTTTATTGGCACTACCATCACCAGCCCTGACTCAAAATAGGGCTGGGTGAAATCCACATATATGCTGCGGTTTGCAAGGATGGTAAAATCCCCCACAGCTGCATCGAACTCCTGATCGGGGCATTAAAGAAAAAAACTCCAAATTAGATTGGTTGAGAAAAAGAAGCACTTATCTAGCTGGAACTGGATAATGGAGAAAGAGAGGAAGAAATTTTTTAACAGCTGACCTTTGATAAGGAGACTTGCTGGATTAGGTCATCATAGTAACCCGGCAATTCTGACCCGTTCTGATTGTAAGGAATGAATTCGTGCGGAACACCATATGAAAGGTTTTTGAGAACGGCTCTAAATATTTCAATTACAAAACCGGGCTTATCCTCAGAGACTACTAGCCGCCGGTTGCATTTTTCTCGACACGGACAAACTCGGGGAATCCTTCTTTAATTGGGACCGCGATTTTCAACGGCTTTGTAGGCGTTGCCCAGCCGCGGGGTATATTTGTGGACCCTCCTGGCCAATTAACACTTTCAAGCTCACTCATTACCCCCGAGGAATTAGAAGTCCCAGTTGATCTCCAGCACCCAATTGGGCGGTAGCCCTTGTCTTTGCCCAAGACGTTGAGTATTTCATATGTGGCACCTGTAACCTCCCCTTCACTTATTTCCAATTGCCCGCTTAAACCGCTGAAATTGGTGTTCCTGAGTAGCTGTAGCAATCGTTCCCCTTGTTTGAAAACTGGAAGATTCGACAACTGTGAATTGAACGACTCGTTTGGGTTAATTGGGGATTGCGAGAAAGTAAATTCGTCATTACCAAAACGTTTGAGAGCCTTAGCGATCATCCAAACGGCATCGTAGGCATAGTAACCGTATATGTTGAGCTTTGCTGGCTCTCCTTCCGGGGGATTCTCGGCTATGAACCGTTGTTTCCACCTGCGACCAAAATCAAGCAACTGAGTAGAGTTTGGAATATAACTTCTGGTTCCTAGAACACCTTCCATGGACGCGATGGTTGATTTGTTCATGACGTCGAGAACGGCGCTCAACCCCTCTGTAATAATCCATGCATATTCACTATTGTTCATCATCCCCATGTTCCAAGCTTCTGAGAAGAAATGAGTGCCCAGTTCTAAAGTCATGTGAACAACGAAAACTCTAGTGATCTGCATGTCCTTCAGCTCGGAAAGCTTCGCTCTTGTAGCACTTATATTTGCTTTCGCTGGAATGGCCGATCTGTAAGCGATTTCGCATCCCACGTTCCTGAGAGAATCAGTCAAGAAGGGCAGCATGCCGGTGCCGTAATCATTGTCAGCGTAGACGGCCACGACTTTTCTCCAGCCGTAGTATTCAACCAGCGCTGCAATTGCGTCGGCCTGAACAGCGTCGCTATGAGGCAAACGGATGAAATATGGGGACCGGCGGGCAGAGAGCAGGGGATCCGTTACAGAGAATGAAATCATTGGCACCTTTGAAGCAGTACACAGATCTATCACGAACCCGGCTTCTTGCGATGTTTGTGGTCCTATTATCGCTACCACTTCATGTTTTTCCAATAGATCCACAGCTGTGGAAAAGCAGTTTATTTTGCTATTAGAGCTATTTTACTCATTCAGATCTCTTGCATCCTACTCTCACATATTTTGCAAATTTGTACTGGCTGTATAAAATTTGGGACAAACAACTCTTTTCTTTTTTTAATAGTAATTTTTATTTTTTTTTGTAAATTCAACGGACATGGATATATAAAATCGATGAATGAATGAATGTGGATATATAAGTTCAGACTTAATGAACGAAAGTTTCGTTTTTTTCTTCTGAAAAAATAAAATTAAAATCGATGAAAATAAAATCCCATTCAAACCATCAAAGTCAATTCTAATTTTAAACTGTGATTATTGGAGTCAATATATACCAGCAGAGGCGGCCATGACTGCGTTTTGTCCATCAGAATCTGAAAAGCGAAACTGGAGCGCTAAGCGACCAGAGTTGGGGAACATATTCTCCTTATTTACGTCTGCCGCAGCTAATTCAAAGGCCACTATTCCGTACCAATTCTTGCTGTCAACTATGATGCCTATATTAATTGGCCTCCCATCCTCTGCTGCTACAGCGTTCTTTGCATCCTCTCCATAGAAATTAACTAAACAAAGTAGAAGACAGACGACGAACTTCAGAATGGAAACCACCATGATCGTTGCCATCTGCAGCCAATTATGACAACCGGATTTGTGATTGTTTATTGAAGAATATATTGGTGAGGTTAATTTTTTATAGTTCAAATGACTTTGCAGCCGTGACAATGAAGCAATAGAATAGACTTTTCCTGTCCATCAGCTTCCTCGCAATTTCGTACTCGTTGACCCAACAAAACGGGGAGCCAGAATTCATTTTTCTGTATTGTTGATGTTGAACTCGTTGACCCAAGAAAACGGGGAGCCAGAATTCATTTTTTCTGTATTGTTGATGTTGAACTCGTTGACCCAACAAAACGTGGAGACAGAATTCATTTTTTTCTGTATTGTTGATGTTGAACTTATAGTTCAAAAGACTTTGCAGCCGTGACAATGAAGCAATAGAATAGACTTTTCCTGCTCATCACCTTCCTCGCAATTTCGTACTCGTTGACCCAACAAAACGGGGAGCCTGTTGGAAGGAGCTAATTCCAACTACCACCTTTATTACAGCACCCAGAATTCAACAGAAGGTTTAAATGCAGGTTCTAGAGATCTTTGACAAATGACAAAGCTTCCTGAAGAAGCTATTTCCCAATCAATCTCCAGAAGTTTCTTCAGCCTGTATAAATACCTGTTTGATCAATGAATGGATGCAAGTTGTGGAGTTCTCAGTTTATCTGTGTGTTCTGTGTTGTGTTCTGTCTCCTCTGCTCCCTCTATTTTGGTATCAGAGCAGTCTCTCTTCTCTAATTTGGTATCGGAGCCAAGGGTGTGAGCCGTGA
>APFE030161386.1:0-39573 GCA_000404065.3 Pinus taeda
AGTGGGGGAGAAGCATCAACATTTTTGTTTTTTTTATCTCATCTCCTCACTGTAAATTTTCAAAGAGTTTATCTCTTCATTGTAAATTCTCAAAGAGTTTGTTTCAGCACTTCAGTATTTCAATAAAGAAGTTGTTTTTGTCTTTGTTCTAATCAGAGGGACCTGTTTAAGCACTATGCAGTGGGATCTGTTCAGAAGACCATGTTACCAGCACCAACATTAGAGGGATTTGTTCAACAAACATAAAAGGGACCTATTAGAGACTGCTATCTCAAGCTACTTCAGCAAAGCTTCAACAAAGTTTCAACAGAGATTCAAAGGTTGCTTGTCAGCGAGGCTCCATCAAACACCAAATATCAAGGAAGCTGCACACATATAGTTCTTTTCCAGATTTCAAAGAAGTTGCACAAACATTCTCCAGATCTCAGAGGGACCTGTTGCATCCAAATTCATCTCAAAGGGACCTGTTATGGATAGCAAAGATTAGTCATATCTGAACAAGAAATCCTACCTATGCATGCCAACTCAACTCTTGATCAACCAATAAAAGTGTAAATTATTGTTATCATTTTTATTTTTAACATTTAAATTCTTGGATTAATTTAGTGCTAAATGTGATGACTAAATCAATTTCAAAAACACCCACATATCTATCACTTCTGTCATATTCCTAATTCCTATCATTTCCCAACACTCTAGCCTATCCCCATACTTCTCCTACGATTTTTAAATCCTCTATTATACCACCCTCCCAGCCTTGTTATTCACTCCTTAACGACCAGCAAACCTTACTATCGGTCCAACATCTCCTTATTCAGCCAAGAACCAATGAACAAGGGACAGGTGGTGAACTATTGGAAAGCCAAATGTTACACGGTTTCATGCATTGATTTTGAATCGACCAAGTTATAACATGATCACTCGACCAAGTCGACTCATGCAAACGACTATCCATTATTACACTCCCGTACTTCATACATGCTTACGACGTTCTCATGATGGTATTCACACAACCCAGTATAGCTACTCCTCTGTCACTAAAATATGAATATGCTCTGTTATTATTATAGTGAATTGGGTCGAGTCGGTTGTTAAAATTCTATTTCATTCTCAGTTGTAAAAAGGGTGTTCCATATTAGCAATTCAAGTGCTATGATTTCAAAAATGGAGGCCGAGAACAAAAAGTGCTACGAAAGGAAAGCATAGTATTTGGGCTCACAAATTTCCACCTCTGCCACAATTCAAGGACAGTCATCTGGTCACTGCTTAAGCCATTGAAGGAGCTAATCTTGAAGAACAGAGGGTGCCACCAGGTCAGTTGTGTGGAGCGAAAAGCAAAGGTAACAAACAAAAATACCCTTGTTCAATTAATAAGCATAAACGAAGAGGGTTAGAGCAGGAGTTTCTCTGTCAAAATGACTAATAGATTAGAGCCAAACACATTTGATAGTTCTCAGTACCACGATGATTTCATTGCAATTTTAAGAGAGAAATAGTGGCTACCCTTCTTGGATAATTTTAATGGGAGCAACGAGGAAGTAACTAAACAGTTTTCCTTTACATTTAATGGGGAGAAAGCATTGATAGGTAATTTCTCATTTAGAATCTCAGAAGACACCATAGCACAGTCCTTAGGGATCAGCCCAGAAGGAGAGAAGTACTTCAAAACAAAACAATTCAAAGAGAAATCATGGACCCAATTCATGTCCAGGTCGAGGGTTTCATCTGTTAATTGGAAGAAGGGTGTCCCAAGGAGCTGGTTGATGCATCCATGGGACGAAATGGTGTATATCATCCAAAAATTTGTTACGTGTGAGGGTCGATACAACATAGTCTATTTATACCACATCAAACTTCTGTTACATTTAAAGGGGAAGTGCATTTTTAGTTTACCATATTTCCTCTTGCAGAGCTTGACCAAGATGTCAAAGACTATCCAAAATCAAAAAGGTAATGAGGACAAAAGCTTATATCATTTCGGGTTAATTAAAATTCTCATTGAATTTGAAGTGCAGAAAAGGGGCAAGACATGGAAGGAATTCCTGGTTGCCAATCAAATCAAAGATGGAGAGGATGAGAAATAACAGGAAGAGCACTCAAGATTTATGCTTGACATTGATGAAGAGATTCCTGTGTGCAAATCAAGTAATGTCCCTCCACCCAGTAGCAGTGTGAGGACAAGAAAGATGAGACAAGAGGCTGCCCAGAAAATGGAGCAAGATAAAATTTTCACTACCTATACAAGAAGATCCAGGAGAGCACAAAAGACCCAGCCACAAGTTGATCAACCCGAATCAAATGCACATGCACCGATGGACATCGAGAGCAGTGCTCACTCACAGCATGGGCAAGAAGCCGAAATGGAGGTTGAGAGCAACAATAGGCAAGGAAAAGAGTCACCACCTGCAATTAAGAAACAAAGGAGGTTGGAAAAGCAAATTGAAAAATTAAAAGAAGAACTGCTGGAGGCCAACATGCTAGAAAAAGTCATTAAGAGGGAGAATGAGATGTTGAAAACTCAGAGTAAGAAAACCCAACAGAAGAATGAGAAGCTTAAGGAGAAAATTAAAGAGCTCAAGGCTGAACAAACTGACATTTGCAAGTGGGCAACTAAATGGTATACCCAAAAGAAAGCCCTCAACGAGAAATATAATAGTTTGAAACATGAGCTCCACATTCAGAAGGAAGCCCAAGCTAAAAAGAACATAGATGCATTGTTAAAGGCAGCAGAGGTACATGCAGGGACAGAGTATAGAGGCAGCACATCAGGGTTAGCATGAGGACATGCTAAGTCATTAAGCTTGGGGGAGATGTTGGTACCATTCCATTACCATCTTTTTCTTCTAAAAACATCATCATTTGTCTATCTTTTTCCTCCATAGACCCCTTTATATCCATCGAAATTGATTAGTTAATAGCATTATAGTTGTTAGTTTGCATTAAAGTTAATTTATGAATTTTTATGTTAAAAATTAGGAATTTTCAACAAAAAGATTACAGGAAGTCATAACATCCTGTAAATGGTTTATCATTTGACATGTGGCATGACAGGAAAGCCAAAGCAATGTATAGGAACGAGATCCTGAATGTACATGCATGGAGAAAAATCGATTTTACAGCAAATCAAAAGCTCCTGGTTATGCGGTCAACGCTGGGTCAAACCCCAACCTTTTGGTTACAAAGGCAATAAAAGCCATGGTTTCCCAAACCGGTTTCGTTTTGTCTTTTTTGGAAATCGGTTTAGATTCGAATGACCAAAAATAACTCCATTGTAAAAGTAGAAACATCTGCTTAATGAATGTACATTCGATTCAGATAGGAAGGCAGATAAAGACTGTGTATTATTTTGTTTTCAAGACAGTTACGATTATTATCTCTGTGTATCATTTGAGAACCGAACTCCTGTATGTGATTGCAATCTTCAGTGCTTGAATATAGTTACGATTTTACTCCAGCAGTGTCTATGTGTTAATACTCTCGTTGCTTGAGTTTATTCCAGTGTACCATTGAAACGTGGACGGGCCCTGCGTGGATTGGTATACTGTTAATTTTGTTTCCTTAGCAGCTTTTGAATTTGAATAGAACGCATACTGTTTAATGTTATTTCCATGTTTATGACTTTGTCGATTTGATTATAAATTCTCACAAATGGTATTTATGGTGATAGCTTGAAGATTTTATTGTTAGATCATTGAACCAGGGCTTGTAAGAGATTTGATCCATCGTTATCTTTTAAAGCATCTTCATAGACTTTGTTTTTATGTATTTAAAGTTCAGTTTGCTTTTGATTTTTCATGAATGCTTCAATGTTAACTAGATAGAGATTTTGTGCATAGCATCCTTGTCAGGGGATTAAAATCTCAGTCTAGCTATACGCTGTATCCTTAGGACAGTTAGATAACTTAGGTGATCTGAGTGTTGAGGTGAGAGGAAACATATCTTAACCTTCTGTAAAGAAGTATTGTAGCCTATCACAACAAACACTTATTTAGGAATCCCTTATGTCTATAGATTTTAGACATATGCCTTGAAGTTTACTTACCCTGGCCGATAATAAATCTAGTCTATTCTAGCACCCTAGATTGGCCACTACACTAGTCTCGTAGCCTTGGTTAGAAAAACACTCTAGAGCCCCTTGCTGGGTTGAGTTACTAGTCTTGGAGCCTTGGTTGAGCAAACTTTCTGGAGCCTGGTGGCAACTGTGGGTTGAGTTACTAGTCTCGAAGACTTGATTGGAACAAACACTTTGCAGCTCTGGAAGGTTAGGATAGAGATCGATCTGGTGATGGTTTTGTGATGTCTGACCATGAGGTGGAATCATTGTTTGATGGATTGAGGTGGATGGCCTCTGGAAGCCCTGGATGAGTTTTGGTTGTTGTGTTCTATGAGATCCCACATTCATGCTAGGAATATGGCAGGGGGTGAATGGATGTAGAGAGATTTGGCTCAGTAAATCTACAGTTGGGTGGAATGTGGAAGTCCTATCCCGAGTTTGGATTTTGCACCATTAATGAAAGATTATTTCTCCTAGTATTGCTATGAGAATTTTGATGGATTATATGTGGTCTATTTGGTTGTAATTTCATCAGTATTTATGCTGCTATTACACTTATTATGTGTGTTTTTTATGACAACAACCATGTAGGGATTTCACCATGTTTTTACTTATAATTGAATGATCAATGTATCTATGGACCAATAGATGGAATGGAAGTTAATGTGTTAAGGCATCAATTCTTCATGGCGAATCTCAAATAAGTATGGGACCCCTATGCTCAGATCTTTTATTTACACCTGTAGTTTATATATTCGTGATATGTTTGACAAAATTTCTATCATGACTAGTAGGGGTCCAATCAAGGTCTTAAACAAGTATTTTCCTTAGTACAATCATTTCCATGTTATTTTACTGATTTGAAGAGAAGTTTCAATTCTGGGTAGTGACTTGGGCTTTGGGCCTGAAAAAATGGCTCAAATCTCAGGGATGTTGGCATAGCACTGACTAAATGAGTCTCTGGACATTGGCAAGTAAGCCCGTGATAGTGACTCTGGGTTTCTGGACACTATCATGCCTATAGCATGAAAGTGAATGAGGCTTAAGTTGTCCAAAATTTCAGTGGGACCCAAGGGTAAGTTGTCTGAAGTGTTGGATTGGTTCCTGAGGGTCCTGAAGTTGATGTTGAATGTCTATATGGTGTTTTTTCGTCGGTTCCACTTCCTTAACATGACTTAGGAGGTCAAATCATATTATAGTGGCCTCTCGTCACATGTTTACCCAGACTGGCCGACTTCTTGGGGAGATATGGGAGGAGGGTGTTACAGTTGCCCGCCCCTCATACTGCCTCATGATTCTTATTTCACTGAATTTGTGTCGACTGGGGGACCACTCTCAATTTCTCTCCCTCAAAAATATTTTCCATGCTTTACATCCTTTTTTGATCTTGATTCAAGAAAGAATGATCGTCTCTCACCGTGTATTTCCATACTTTTACAAAATTTATCCAGATTGGCATACAATGGTTGTAGATTCAAATGGATTATCAAGTGGTTTGGCCACTCTCTAGGACCCCAGATGGGCCACTTTATCGACATACAGTTTCTTTGCTGGAATTTTGTTGTTAGGGTGTATAAGAGGTTTTCTGTCTAGAATACACATCGTTAATGTTTATGCTCCTTATGCTAGTAGACACGATTTGTGGGACATATTGGAAGCATGTGACCTATTAAAAATAAACTCATTGATGTGGATAGTGATTTCAAAGCCACAGTATCGAGGCAGGAACGTTGGGGGACACGGTGCTAGGGGGATCCACTCGCAAACTATTTATCCCTCCTATTCACAACAAATAATTTGCGGGATATCCACCCTCTCACTCTTACCCCGACTTGGTACAATGACAAATTGGGTGAGGACCACATCAGAAAGAGATTGGATCATTTTATTTTGATTGAAAACCTCATTGGACTATTGTTGTTATGCTCTTGAGGGTTAACAAGAGTCGCATCTTTGATCACTTGCCCATTATATTACAATGAAAATTGGATGCGTCATGCCTGGGTATTCCATTCAAATTTAATCGTACATGGTTGGAGGACGAGGGCTTTGTCACACTTGTCACTGATTTCCTGAATTCACATCATAGAATGATGGACATCTCTCTGAGTCTACATATCACCTCTCTACTACAAGAATTAAAGGGTCGGGTACGAATATGGGAACGAATGAAGAAGAAGGCTCTCATACAGGATCTACTATCCATTACAAGAGATATAGAAGGTTTGATGGAAACAATGGAATGTGATTCACCTCCACTGGATTCGTGGGAAAAACTAAAAACACTAGAACATCAGAAAAGGAAGGTCTTACATATTCCGGAAACCACTTGGCGAATTAAGAGTCAGAACATTTGGTTAAAGGGGGGTGATCAGAATACAATCTTAAGGATCTATGGCCAAGATGGAGAATGGTGCATAGGACGATGGATATCCAATGGGAGGTTGTCATGTATTACAAGACATTTTTCCAGAGGCAACCTGATGTAAACATCGAGGACCAAGTTCGGGGTATATTGGAATATCCTCAAATGTTCAATGAGGACTTAAATAATCTGGTATACAGACCGGTCAATACCGAGGAGATCCACCAAACCCTGAAAACATTTACTAAGGATAAAAGTCTAGGCCTGGACCGTTGGACTGTGGAATTCTTCCTATACTTCTTTGATTTGATTGCAAAGGATCTCCTGGATATGGTAGAAGAGACTAGAACATTGGGTCACATATCTGGTTCCATAAACTCGACATTCATTACAATGATTCTGAAGACATCGGAGACACAATCCTTCTTGGAGTACCGACCCATATCCCTTTGCAATATTGTGTATAAAATTTTCTCAAAGATTATTGTGGAGGGCATAACAAGCACCCTCTCGGTACATATCAGTGGGGGGCAATCAGGGTTTTTGCATAACAAGTTGATACATGATGAGGTCGCCATTGCACAAGAGACTATACACTCAATACATTCTAGGAATTTAAAAGCTTTGGTGATGAAGACTGACCTTTGTAAGGCTTACGACTGGCGCTTGGATTGGGAATTCCTTAGATTTGTATTACTGAAGATTGGACTCTCAAATCCTATTGTTGAATGGATTATGTCATATGTATTTGGTGCAAACTTTGTTGTTCTGATTAATGGTTACCCATCGACCTTTTTTGGTGTTGGGAGGGAACTCCACCAAGGATGCTCACTATCACCACTTTTATTCATACTAGTAATGGGCTGTTTAAGCAACAAGATTAGAGTTGCTACTGCAAAGGTCTATTTAAGGGAGTCCATATATGCTCAGGTATATCAGTTTCTGACAACCTATTTATAGATGATATATTGGTATTTGGTATGTTTTCCAGGGTCTTATGGAGAAACTTCCACAACATATTGGCTCAATTCCGGTCTGCTACAAGATTGATGGAAAATGATTGTAAGTCATACATCCTATACTCTGCAGGGGATATGAGGGATATCACCGACATTGCCAACATGTTCAATTACAACTGTAAACCATTGTTGGAGGGAATCACATATATGGGATGTATATTAAAGCCAATAAATTACAGGAATGAAGATGGGTATTGGATTCTAGATAAATTAAAAAAAAGGATATATGCCTGGACTCACATATGGTTGTCACTTGGGGGAATATTCATTCTTGTATAAGCAGTACTTCTACAAATTGGAACGTACTGGGCACACCTATTCAGTCTTCCTGCAACCATCATCCATAAAATAAAATCTATTTTGGTGCACTTCATCTGGGCGAGTCGAAATACTAAAGGCAAATATCACCTTACAAAATTGGATAATCTAACAATTCCGAAGGAAGTGGGTGGGTGGGGCATTTTGGATACCAAGGCATTCAAATGGGAATTCCTCTTGAAGTCCCTTTGGAGAGGTCTGCACATGGAAGGTATGTGGCGAGACATCATATTTAAAAAATATTTGAACAGGAGGGACCTTGTGGCATGGAGTAGGACGGGCAAACTTGGGAAGGTAAGTGGATCATATATTTGGAGGATTTTTCAAAAGGTGAAGGGACTTTTTCTTCAGAGACTTTGTTGGAACTTTGGCAGTGGCTTACAGATCATTATTGGTACATATTTGATTAAGGATGTCGCTGGCACACAAAAATTATCGAAACATCTCCTACACAGTCTGCACGCATGGGGCATATTCTATCTTAATCAAATTATCGCTGGATGGAATGATAACATATCTATATGGAGACGGGCTGAGGATTTTGGCATACTTGATGATCTGATTTTGGAATGGGAAACATTCATTTGCACACTCAAACAGGCGAGACTGTGGAACGGGGGGGAGGAGGATCACATTACTTGTACAGGTGCACTGAACTCAAAAGGAGTTGTGGTTGTGGATATATATAAACACCTTATATGCACTTCACATAGGACTGCAACCAAACTAGTACCATAAGGTATGAAACTTCATATTCCTCACAAAATCACTCCGTTTAATTGGTTGGTATGGCATAATAAAAACCTCAAATGGGTTAATCTATGCAAGAAGGGTATCCAGGGCATGGGAGATGCTCACTATGTTGCAATGCAGTTAAACACAATTCCCATCTCTTTATTGAATGTCCTATCTCTCTCTCGGTCTAGCTGGGCATATGCCATTTTCTTAATATGTCTTACAAGAGTTTCACACACGTCTAGGATTGCTACATTTGGTGGTTGGAGTGGGGGGAAAACACAAAGCCACCCCTTTTTACACCATCTGGGAAATCTGGAAGGCTCGAAATGCATACATTTTCGAGGGACCCGTGATCAGAACTCATCTTATTGTCCTTAAAATCATCCAATGGCTTGAGGGAAATGTGTCACAACATAGACACTCCTGAGACCTTTCTCTCAGATCCATTGCACATCCCATACATTTCCCTGCAGGATATTTTAATGGTGCGGCCCAACGACAATTATGTGGATGTGGGGTATGGCTTCGCCTAGATCACATTACTCATTACATGGTTCACTGGAACGACAACCTAGGGACAAACACGAGGGAAAAGGTCCTAGATCTATGGGGCTTACTTTGGTTTGCAAATCCACTATCCATTGACACATTACATGTTTTCAGGGATTCGCAGGTACTTATACAACATATAACCAAGGGCTCATATTTTTCTCCTCACCATCTTCAAGCCTGGACGACTCGGATCTCTCTACTCAAAAGGTCTTTCCACTCTATCAGCTTCACTCACATCTTCAGAGAAAGAAACAGGGTTGTCGATTCACTGTCAAAGATTGGCATAAATGACACATATGGCAACATACACTACGAACTATTGGCTAATGGACAAATACAAGCCGAGGGCTCTATCCCTGTTCCACGATTTTTATTGCTTTTTCCTCCCAATGTTTATGCTTCTTTTATGTTTTTTCCCTACCTCTGATAGCACTATTTGGACATACAGTTTTGAGCATATATGAGGTTGTTGTTTCTTTGTAGGCTGAACCATACTACATTTTTGGTTGCTGAGACAGACAAATTACCCTTATAATATGCACATGTGCATCATACTATATCTCCATATTAATAAATTGTATTACATATGAACCTTTCTATGCTAAGGCAAACAAACTGCCCTTATATTATGCACATATACATTATACTATATCTCTATATTGATAAACTATATTACATATAAACCTTTCTATATACATTAGTAGATTATATATACCAATTTTTTTTCATTTTTTCCATCTAAACAAACTCCTCAAATTGCTCACAAATTAACTTTGCCCTTACGGAGAAACCACACCGATTCTACACACTCAAAACTTAGGATGCACCTTTACTCGTGAGACAACACTTTCATTATATATAAGATTCAATGAATTCTCACTAAAATAAAAATAGTTGTATTTAGGATTCAGTAACTTGCCTCAAAATAATTTTTGTATATTATTATTTGCTTTAAAAAAAATGCAAATTGGGTTAGGATAAAGATAATTGAAAAAAAGTCTTCATCGTTCTCTGTAAAAATGCAAATTAGATAATGAAAGATCGCCTAATGTGAAGTCATTCTTTGACTCCTGGCTACCACCTTGTCTATTCTTGGCCTTCCACCAATTATTGCTAACCCCACTCCTCACATTGTAAGTTCCCTTCACAGGTCCGTGATACAGGGTTGTAGTCAAGTCGACCCCAAAGCCAAAACACCGCGTGGACTCAACGACTCTCTCCGTAAATCTCGATGGCCTTTCCTTTATGCTGGCCTTTCATATAACCACGAGATAGGCATGCGGAATTTAATATTAGATGGGGGCAATTCACTTCAATATTTCAATGGAAAACATAAATTGGATTATTATTATAATTCCACTCATCAAGTTGTGATCTCTCTCATCTGGAGTAGCCACTGGTCAACAGTTACACAAGATGCTTGGATCACAGCAGCCGTCCAGCAGGCAGGCGAAACACATCACTACTTTATAGTGAAGATACTCACTCCTTTATGAGGGAAGACATGATGAGGAAGGTGTCCTTGTAGATTGTACCAACTCACAGGTTCTTTAAAGAAATTAACTCTAAGGATAGGAAGATACTCATAATAGTTAGGATGTACCCATTTAGTTAGGAGATTGGAAGGGGAAGTTTGAATTCACTACTGTATAGCTAGATGACTATGATGTTGTGTTAGGATAGGAGTTTTTTTTATTGGAGAGGGAGAGGGAGAGGGAGTTGCACTAGTTTTTAATATGGAAAGATTGTTCATTTTCTTTGGATATACTAAGAGATGACAAAGATACAATGCCAAGGATGACATTTATTTGTGTGGAGGATAGATAGATGAGCATTAAGGCGCATAGGAGATTAGACAATGTGGAGTATATTCTATTGCAACATGCGAGGATTATGGAGATTTTGACAAATAAGTTTATGAGCTTATCATTAAGATCTCATGCAATAGATGAGGATGGTAGTAATAAGGTACCACTACTTGGTGATGATGATGATGACGAGTTTGAGGATGATTGTCATGGTGATGATTACGGGGATGTGAGGATCACATGCATGGTCCAAGATGATGGCTAGGGAGCCTTGGTATATTAGAGCCAACTGGGAGATTAGTTTTTCTAAAGAGACATCAGAGTCAGATGTATGGTGCTAAGATCTAGAATTGGAGCATTTCATTGATGAGAGTGACGGTAGGATTGGCTCCTACCCTCCTTTTTTAAGATACATCATAAAGAGATATGGAGGAGTAATCTCAGGGACAAGAGGATGCTTTTCTAGGATCAAACATGGCTTACTCATTTGCATGAGGAGCACATGCAAGAGTAGGAGGAGTTGAGCATGGAGTTGGGAGAGGTAGTATTTGAGGCTACCTCACTTCATCCCCATGTTGAGCCATTGGGAGATGGGCTTGTTGTTAGTTGCTTAGGGTAGTGAGTCCTATACATATGGGCGAGTTCCTTAGGGTACTTTCTTCCTGAGTAGTGTTGATGACGAGGATGTTTGGATGACAATGTGATATGGGATGTTTGCACTTGTATGAGATAACATGTGTTTTTATAAATTTAGTGCGATGATCATATTAGATACCTGATTAACTAGAGACATAGTGGGATTGAACGCATGAAAACATACAAGAGAATTCATAATTTGATGAAATGTAGTGTCAGAGATGAGCACCCTTCCTCATGATGCAATTGTATGTTTGGTAATGGTTAAAGGAGTTGTCTATAATGCGACTTTTTGGAGATTCCGGTGACGGAATCCGGCGGAAGAAATGAGGTTAAATCTTGATTTTTAGCAGTTAAAATGGTTTTTTAACTGCATATTTGGATTCAGCGCCCTGAAAAACCCCTGGGAGCCATTGATTGTGCAGAAACTAGCTAAAAAACTTGGGATTCCAATGAATTGCTGCCGGATTTTGACCGGAAAAATCTGCCGGAAAGACTTTCAAAAAGTCGCGTTATAGACTACTGCATGGTTAAATGGTCAGAGAGAAGGTTTGTTATTGAGAACAACATTTTATTAGTAGAAGAGGTTTACGCATCCTTAGAGGTGAGTTCCCATGCATGCGAGGAGCTAGCCTCACTCTAATGTGACCCCACTCCAAACATTGTAAGTTCCCTTCACGGGTCCGTGATACAGGGTTGTACTCATGTCGACCCCAAAACTCAAAAACCGTGGACTCAACTACTCTCTCCATAAATCTCGCTGGCCTCAACTACTCAACTACACGAGATAGGCAGGCGGAATTTAATATTAGATGGGCCAATTTTACTTCGTTATTCCAATGCAAAATATAAATTGGATTTTTATTATTATGGTTTTAATTTTATTTAGAGTTGTTCGATATATGGTGTCAAACAAAGCATATTGATAATTTGATGGACTCGTTTCATGGTCAAAGTATTTCCAACATTAATATTTTTTTACATAGGTTTGGTTTTCACAATAATAATGAAGCTAACTGCAATTTGTTTAATTGAAATTTTGCATGCACAGTCTGCGATCAGAGAATTTTTATTTCGCAAGGTAGAAGATTTTCTTTCGGTCTAAATCTGATTTATAATTATTGATTTCATTTATTTTAATTGTAGATTTTAAATAGTATTTTAATTATAAATTTTAAGAATATTTTGAGATCTAAAAGACATAATAAAAATAAAATTAATAAAATTTTAAAATATTTTTTAAAATTAATAATAAAATTTTTAATAATAATATTATTTATTAAATAAATAAATTATTATTATAAATATCATAATTTTACAATTTTTTATTTTGTGTAAGCTTGATAGGACTTTATTTTTCTATTAATCATATATAGGCAGGTAACAAAAAGTATGTCTGGTGGCCTCAATCTACCCGGGGGAAACCAGGTTTGTTGGCCACAGATTAGCATCATATGCTGTCCAAAATTTAAACAGTTTGAGAATATCCATCCATACTAAATATGCCACTGTATCTACTATATATGTTTAATCCTTCTACTATCAAAGTAAATGTTATCCGACCAGATCTTCATAAAAACAAAAAAACATTGTTTTTTGTTACTCTACTTCAGTGCAATAGGGACCGAGTCTTTAGCACTCGACCCGAGCACTTCATTCTGCAGCAAGCTTTGAATTTGTTTCTCAACTCTGCCAAAACGTACATTCTGAGTATATTGTTGTACCTGCACAACCTGAATCTCCCTTTGAATGTCATTTAGGCTTGGCCCCTCTTGAATAGGGGCCGAGTTTTTAGCACTCGACCCGGGCACTTCATTCTGCAGCAAGCTTTGAATTTGTTTCACAACTCTGCCAAAACGTACATTTTGATTATATTGTTGTACCTGCACAACCTGAATCTCCCTTTGAATGTCATTTAGGCTTGGCCCCTCTTGTCGTGCTTGTGACGGTTCTTCTAGGTCCCTGTTTGTTGTCATAGCCCTGCCCAGCAAGTTCCTCATTACCCAGTAAAGTTGGACTTTCTGTCTAAACAATGTTTGCCGGCCTCGGTTGTGTCAGATCTATGAGCATGGAATCTCATTCCTCTGTTGGAAGCAGTTTTGTCGCTGCCTTAGTGTTTAGCTCTGCCTCCCATGTTGAAATTATGGATTTAACCTGTGCTGGAGTTCCTCTATGGTATGCATGCATGAGGTTCTCCATGTTTTCCTCTCCAGTTTCCCTGCCCCTTTCCGTTGTGTCTCGTTGGTCGAAGCCACCGACAGTGTCTTTTTCTTCTCTATCTGTTTGCAAGCACATCGACCCCCTTTTCTTCCCGGCTTAGCTTCCACTTTCACCATTTTCCTTCACTTCTAAATTTCTTCCAACCACCACCCCTCTCTAATTCTTTCATGCTCCCATATCGGAACGTCGGAGTTAGAAGGGGAGGAAAATTAGATAACACTGTAAGAGTAGCATAATTACAAACATTATAACCAGACCATATTTCATTCTTGGCCTTCAGCGATTCCATATAAAGCACCCTTACAGAATCTCGAATTCAGATTTGAGGGAAATGACTCGAGTTCCCCCAGTCCCTTCCCATCTTTCCTTCATCCTCACTGTGCACAACAGTAAGTGATACTCTTCCCTCAACCACTTAATTTCCCCCTTGGAGTAGCCAACCATTGGGTTCTAGGCTTAGGACCAATGACGCCCAAGTTGACAGACAAGCAAGGTTTGGGGAAATCAAGACAAGAAATGCAGAAGTTTGGCTATGTTCTAATTGAAATTGCAAGTTGTTTGAGGTCTGGAGCCCTCGGTTCCTCCCTCCTACCCCTTTGGTTATTGAATTACCCTGCAGCCAGACTTGAACCGGATTAGCAGAGAGAATGGTGAAAAACAAACCCAGAACTCCCCTCGGTCAGTGTTACGGTCCTCTACCCAGCCATATCGCAAATTCCACCGGATTGTACTCACAATGGAAGAATTACCTATTGCACGAGGGTTCCAGTCCCCCAACTCCCAATTATTGCCTACCCGGGAGCCAAGCTGTGGCCTGTTGGTCGAGCTTTCCGAAATTGTGGTACCCCAACACCCCTTTTCTACCTCTGGGTCTCAAGGTCTCCTAAAAACCAGACTAAGCCACAATGTACGGACAAGTATGCATTGCAAATTCCATACCCCCTCACATCCCTCGCTGGCTCTGGAGATTGCTAGAAGACTGTAGACCCTCAAGGGAGCTTCGGCCTCTTCTATATCCCAGAGTCCGGGTTTCAACGATGGCCATTGCAAATTTCACTACCTAGGAACCAAAAATCACTCCTAATCCTCCATAGATCCCCTTATTCCCCATCAGTGTACCATACATTGTAGAAAGTAAAAAACCAGACATCAACAACAGAAGACTGAGCCAAATTTCTTTTGAAACATTCGAAACCACCAACATTCAATGCGAGACCCTCCTCCATTCTTGCAGCATTGACTCCATATCAAGACTTATGTAGGCCTGAATTACATCACAGTCTCCTTCCGAGTTGTTGAAGTTGTTTTCCAGGTAGAGGGGAGAGTTCTTCTCCCACAGGCCAGATTCTCCCCCAGCTTCCAATCTCGTCGCCTGCTGCCCATTTCCTCCTCCAACATTGATGTTCGAATAGCCCTAATTAGATCACAGCAACCAATCGCTGGCCTTCCATAAACCGAACATATAACCTTTAACCATTACACCAACATTATAATTCCACTCATCAGGTTGTGATCTCTGACTTCTCTGGAATAGCGACTGGTCAACAGTTACACAAGATGCTTGGATCACAACAGCCGTCTAGCAGGCAAGCGAAACTTCCAATAAAGATTGTAAGCAAAATTTCCCACAATAATTCCAATCAGTAGTGCATAAATCCTAAAAATAATCATTCGACATTGTTTGCAATGAGCTTCAAGAATAAAGAATGGCATACCATCCTTCTAGAAAACCATCTAGGCACTGCGACTTTGATCTCAGGGTAGTCGCCCGTGAATACGGGGCGGCTCAACCACAGGTGGCGCTTTTTGAGGGTATCCTGCAACTATCAATCATATCTCCCCTCGTTATAATCAGTAATTCTTTGGAAATGCACAAGGTCTCGAAGAAATTGAGTTTCATAGTCGTTAGAAAGAGCACGCACCTGCATCTGGGATTGATAGGTTTCTTTTGTATCTGACATTATTGACCTAATTTCTTTTTAATGCACAATAACTCTGCCAACTCTAACGCAGGAAAATTCACTAAAAGAACCACTGGGAGATTGGAACTGATGAGTCAATGAAGAGAAATTCACCAGAAGAACCTGTGTAGAGTCGAGCTCAGGACCTAATGGAGGAAAATTCACCAAAAGAACCTATGTTGAGACTTGAACTGACGACTAGATGGATGGAATTTCGCCAAACGAAGCTTTACAAAGACCTAAACTGACGGCTTGAAGAATGAAATTCCACCACAAGAACCTGTACGAAGGGTCCGATCTCATGAGTTAAGGAAAGAAAATTCAGGAAAAGAAACCTCTGACAATAATGCTCTCTGCGGAGAGTCTGATCTCATGAATTAAGGAAAGAAAATTCACCAAAAGGAACCTTTGACAATACTCGAACTGATGACTCAAGGGAACGAACTTTCACCAATAGATCATCTGCGGAGACTCAGATTGATGACTTAATGAGGGATAATCAAGTAAAAGTGCCTATATGCTAAGCGTCGACCTGAAAATTTCACAAGTATCTATGCGAAGACTGGAAATGATTATTAAATGCAGGAAAATTCAGCACTTAACCTCTGCCGAGGCTAAAGCGGACGACTAAGGAACTAAAAGTCGCCACCAGATGCTCTGCTGAGACTCAAACACTGACTAATTAAAGGAAAATTCACCTGAGGAAACTCGGCCATAATGGAAAATTCACCGCCAGAACTTTCGCGAAGACTCGATGAAAAAAGATTCAGCGAGATAACCTCAGCCGAGACTCGGCACTACAAGAACATCTGCCAGGAATCGAATTGATGACGAATTAGCGAAAGAGACCAAGCCTGCTGAGTATTGAACTGATAACGCACAGGTCTCAGCTACATTAAAAAGGCGAAAAATACTTGAATAGAGTTTTTGGACCTCGAATGAATTGAAATGCGATAGCCACCAGTGTGAACGCGGTGCTCTATGGTTACTTTGACTTGTGCCCGCTTGTTATCTCAATTATGGATTTAGTAAGCGTTGGATGTTGAGAGAGATTAATTTTAATTATAGATTTAGCAAGTTGGGTGTTGAGAGAGATTAAAGTAAGTGTTAAGGGTGAGAGATATCAAATTTTTTGATGTGGAAATTTAAAAAGTATTTGCAGTTTAAGAAAATTTTTGAACAACTTAAATTTGTAATTCTAACAAGCAACCTTTCTTCTTGATTTAGAATCATTGATTATTGCGGGAGATTTAAATGTGACACTGAGCTCTGATGAATGTTGGGGATCTTGCAGGAAAAATGATAAAATGGCAGACAGGCTAGGAATGGAATTTCTAAGCAGGAACCTTGTGGATGTAGTCCCGCAACAAATGTCCCCGATGTGGGACAATGGGAGGTTCGGTCAGGCCTATATTGCAAAAAGAATCGACCGTTTTATCATCAATGCCAACATCATTGAAAAATGGGGCATGCCTTTCTCTCATATTGCAAACAAATATACCTCTGATCACAGGCCAATTCTTCTTGAATGGAGGGGCATGGAATATAAGGAGTACTCTTTCAAATTCAATAGAATCTACCTGAACGATTCTTCTTTCACTGAAGTTATCTCTAAAAAATGGGCAGAATTGCAAGCATCAAACATGGGTTTTCTCACCACCTTTCGGGAAAAAATTCAAGTCCCGAGAGCCACTGCAAAGGAATGGCAGATCCGGAAATCAAAAAAGGAAAAACGGGAGCTCTCCTCCATTCAAAATGAGATGGAAACGCTTCTATCATCTTCCTCCACAGGAATCATGTCTTTCGAAACAAAGAATCAAATCAGGGAGCTGAACAAAAGGAAACAAGATCTGTTGCTAAAGGAAGAGGCCTCCTGGAGGCTAAAAAGCAGAGCGCTATGGCTTAAGGAGGGGGACAGAAACACTAAGTTTTTTCATTCCTTCGCAAATGATAGAAGAAGGATGAACTTTATCTGGAAGATCAAAGATGGCGAGGGAGGTCTACTATTTTCTCAGGATGATATTGCGGCGGAAGCATCTAGGTTCTTTCAAAACCAATACAAAAGGAACCAAAGCAGCATTAACGACATGTTATGGGTGGCAAACCTGGTCCCTGAAATGTTTGATGGGGTCGCTTATCAAAATTTTATTAAGCTAGTCACGGAGGAGGAGCTTCTTTTTGCTATAAAATCCTTTAAAAAGGACAAGAGTCTGGGCCCTGATGGCTGGCCCATAGAGTTTTTCATTCATTTTTATGATATGTTTAAATCTGATCTATTGCAAATGGTGTAAGCTTCCCGTATATCGGGGAACATACATAGCGCCTTATCCTCAACTTTCATCGCCTTGATTCCCAAAAAACACAGATCTGAATCCTTCCAGGATTATAGACCAATTGCTTTATGCAACACTTTATTCAAGATTATATCCAAGATCGTTGCTGAAAGGTTAAAGCCCACTCTGAATATCTTTATTTCTAGGGATCAACATGCTTTTTTAAAGGATCGAAATATCTGGGATGCAGTTGCTATGACTCAAGAATGTTTATACTCCATGGTGACGAATAAAACTGAGGCGACAATCCTTAAGATTGATTTAAAAAAGGCCTACGACTGTGTGGATTGGGGCCTTCTCAGAATTTTGCTGGCGAAAGTTGGTCTAAGAACAAAAGGCATTGAATGGCATGCATAGAAAATGTTCAATATTCTGTAATCATTAATGGAATCCCATCCTCTTTTTTTAAAGCTGAGATAGGTCTTCGCCAAGGCTGCCCTCTCTCTCCTCTGCTTTTCATTCTAGTTATGAGCTCCCTCAGTCTGCAGATTAACAAGGCTGTCGCAGATCGGCAATGCAGACCGGTCAAAATTTGTAAAGATATCTTCCTATCCCACAACCTGTTTGTTGATGACATTCTTATCTTCGCTATGATATGCAAATCATCCTGGATCTGTATAAATAACATTTTACAAAAATTCCAATCTGCATCGGGGATCCTTATAAATAGGGACAAATCAAAATTGTATCATAATGACTCAAACGGGAAACTCATTCAATGGATAGCGGCATCGCTTGGTATTGATCAAGACTCGATAAGAAACGGCATAAAATACCTTGGCTTCAATTTGAAGGCAAAGGGGAATCGTAAACATGAATGGTTATGGCTCATTGATCGTTTCTACAGCAGAATTTCTGGATGGGAATGGAGGTTTCTATCACTTGCAAGAAGATTCATTTTGGTTCAGACTGTCCTGTCCCAGCTGGCGGTCTATTGGGCCCATATTTATCTTCTCCCTGTCTCCATCATTAAAAAAATGCGCTCTCTTGCTGCAAACTTCTTATGGGGAGGGAAATCCTTTCAATCAAAAATACATTTGGTCAAGATGGAAGACATATCTAGATCTCGGAAAGAGGGTGGCTGGTGCCTTTTAAACTTGAGAACTTTCGGAAATGCTCTTCTCTGCAAGTCTCTTCATAGAGGTATTTTCGGTGAGGGACTGTGGAGCAGGCTCATAAACAGGAAATATTTAAAAGGTAAAGGAATGGAATATTGGTACAGAAGAAACTCTTTGGGGAAAAAGAGGGGTTCTGCCATATGGTTGAGTCTCAGGAAACTTCAACCCTTCTTCATGGCGAACCTGCGATGGAGAATTTTCTCGGGGACTAACATCCTTATAGGTTTTGATCTCATCATAAATGGCCCGGTTTCTCCGTTTCCTTCTCCCTTGGTCCATTTTCTTTATGCAAAAGGTATTTTTACTTGGGACAAATTGATCAAAGCATGGTCACACTCCTCTCCTGTATGGATTGATGGATCGGATCTCCACCTGCGTCCCTCCCTTCATTTTCTATGGGTTTCTACTGTTCAGTCTCTTTCGAGCATGGCAATTCGTCGCACAGGAACTAAATATGTTTTGGCATGGGCCCTCCCTCGCATGCCTTTACCTATCAGTGTTAAGCATATATATGCAGCTTTATCCATGCAATCTGCCTCTTCCTCTCAAATGATTTTCCCGATGTCGTTATGGAAAGTTACTTGCCTGCTAAAAATGGTCCTTTTCTCGTGGCTAATTTTCTGCAACAGGAACCTCACATGGGAAGTGCTCCAGCGAAAGGGATGGCAGGGTCCGGGACGCTGTTCTATGTGTCAAAATGCTGCTGAATCGAACCTTCACATGTTTTTTCAATGTCCAATCTCCATGTTCATCTGGTATGATCTTTCCATATCCTTTGGTTTTCCTTACCACTCTTTTTCCTCTGTACAGGACGGACTCATGTGGTGGAGTGGACAGTCAGAGTCTCGGCGCTCTCTTTTTGTTCATGCATGCTGGCTTATATGGAAGTGGAGGAATGGTACCATCTTTCAAAATTCCAGAATGCCTGTGCCTGCTCTCTTGCATTATATCAAAGCATATCATGACTTATCCGGCTAAAATGGCCCCTTAGAAGTTCTAATCCTTTGCTCATCTGCACATTTTGTTTATATTATGTATATCCCATAATTTTTTGTCTCATATGGGGGTCTGGCCCTTCATGGCCTTTCTGTGGTTTTAGTTATCTTGATCGTTTTGGATTCTATGCTGAATCATTGGGAACTATGGGATTGGAATTTTTTTTCCTCCCTCTTTTAATCAGGCCTATATATGAATCATCATATGTATCTGCTATTTATATTATCTTAATATAGAAAATCTTGATTTTTTCTTCTGAAAAAAATATAGCTATATATGATATAAGCTATATATGATATACTAGCTTTTCTTTTTAATATATATGATATATGCCAGTCAACATTCAAATATTTTATTTAATATAGATATTGAAATATTTTATTATGGTCAACATTGATATATATATATATGAAATGGTTTTTTCGGAGCAATTGTTTTTGGTGAATTTTGTTTTAAATCTTATGTAGATTTTTAAAAATCATAAATTTAAATTGTTTACTTTATTTAAGTTTTGTATTCAAATATTTTTAAGAAGTAGAACTATACATCTTCCTCACACTCAAAAGTAAAAATATAAAATTAATTAATTTACTTTTCTTTTAACATTTTTTTTTCATTTTTTTTAATTGATTTAGGTGGTGTCAAGAGGCTCATTCTACAATCCACTATTATAAAGGAGAATGTGCTCGTCTCTTCCTTTTAAAATAAAAAGAATATAAATTTAAATTTTATTTTTATTTTAAAAGAACAAATGTCAACTCAAAATGAGTACATAAGCAATTACACATGTAAATATCTACATACAATAAACTAAATCATTTAAAAATATACTTATATTTCCACTTTTAAATGTGAAAATAAACTAAATAATAACAATATCATATACTTATATACTTATAGCATATTTTTCGCCCCTAGGCATATATATTTCAACTTTAGATGGATGGAAGTTGGTTGACTTTTAGTTTTCAATGTTAATGGACTACTGATAAGCGTATCTATTTCAACTTTAGGTGGATAAGGTTGGTTGACTTTTCGTTTTCAATATTGATGAACGACTGTGATTAAATTTAGGCGAATATAGCAAGGATATGCTTCGTCTGAGTGTTAAATCCACGACGCAGGGGAGCGCTAACCGTTCAAATAAAAATTAATTTAAAGCGAAATGGGTTTTAAATAATGATTTGTATGCTTTCATTTAATGCGCTTTCATTCGACAACTGGCTGACAGATTCATTCGTCGTCGATCCTCTAAAGGCTGCTTTCATTTGACAACTAGCTGATGGTTTCATTCGCCGCTGGTCCTGGAAAGGACGCTTTCATTCTACAATTGACCGACAGTTTTAGAGACGTTAGGCAATCTTGCTGAGCTCACTCAATCTTATCTGAAACTGTGATGGAAGGCTTCCCACTTTCAGCATGAATGCACGGGACTATCTATGAACCGATCATCAAGAAAATAAGAATTTTTATATAGCTCTGGCCAATGCATGCGTGTTGCAGGAGGAAAAGGATCAGCCTTATCAGGCTCGAAGATGCCATGAAAGTCACGAGAGGTCCCTACTTATCGAATTCTGTAAAGCCTTATCAGGCTCGAAGATGCCATGAAAGTCACGAGAGATCCCTGCTTATCAAATTCCTGTTGATAACCATGTTTGATCCATTACATGCTCGATTTTGATTTCCACTAGTTTTGATTTAATTTTATATTTGGAGGGTCGTGCAGGTTCTAATAGTTTGAGTTTCGTTTTGTACAAATTCATTAAATCAACTTTGTTTAAAAGTAAATCTATTCTATTTGGGAATGTTTGATTTCCTTTCATAGTGTGATTTCCTTTAAGGTGGGACAAGGCAGGGTTTAGGTACTAAGGAAAAGAATGCTGCCTGAAGGTTGTCTTGAGCTAGTTTGAGCTAGTGGAAACCTTCTTAATCAAAGTAATCTGATTTTTTCAGACTAGACTAGGAGGGTCTTGATGTTTAGGAGGATGGGCTACTTGTGAAGGTTGCAGACCCAATCTGTGCTAGAAGTGGAAGCTAGGGGGGAATTGGACGTAATCACCAATTCCGTGGAAGGGAGGAGTGGTTCCATTCTTATTCCACCTTTTCTATTAATATATATTGCAGATAAGTACTGATATTTTTAATGATTTTATGATGGGTTAAATAAAGTAATGATGGTTTCAGCTAGGATAGGAGAACAATGTAGAAAATTCCTTCTTTATGTGGAATGGATAGAAATAATATATACTGTATATTTTAATTAATTCTTTTCTGTAAACAGAGAAGATATATTGTGTGTTTCAATTAATTATTTTCTGTAAATTACACAGAAGGTACATTGCATGTTTAATCTAAATTCTTTATGTAATAGACAGAAAAATGCTCTGCATGAGGAGTCTAAATTATTTTTGTAAAGAAAATAAAAGAACATGTTGTATTTTGATCTAAATATTTATTGAAATACAAACCCATAAGTACACAGTATGATTAGCTGTCCTCCTCTGTAAGTTAACCCAACGTAAATTTTAAAGCTTAATTACATTTTTTTTGAAAAATAGGTAAAGAGTATATAGTACAAAGAATTTCCCTAAAGGCCTAATATGATCTTGTAAATTCAAAAACAATAGAAAGAATTATTTTCAAAGAAAACAAAATAAAGCACAACCTATTGTATCCATTCAGAACGAGCTAAAATTGTATTTAAAACTGAATTGCATAATAACCGCATTCCTTAGCTAGAATCGATTAGCAACTTATATTGACAGCATCCCATAAGATCAACACAACTCGAGTGCTTGAGAAAAATAGAATAAGAAACGACTTAACTAAAACAATTTAATGAAGTATTATGTCTAGCATGACCGAACATCATTGCTCAGAAAAATGCTACCAACATGACCACCCTTACAAGAACCATGTAAATAAGTTGTTAGACAGCAAAAGGTAGGTGAACCTTAGGTTTCCTCCTTAAAAAAATATGTAAGCGGTATGGTAAGGTAGATGGCGAGGGTAAAGCAAAAACCTCTGGGCAACTAAGTTGACAACTGTAGAGGTTGTAGTCTTTCTCAACACCGGATAATACCAAAACATTCGCTCCAGTAGGCCTTAAATAAGATGAGATGATTTATACCGCTAGGGTGTGGCTCGAACCATTCAAACACAAGAAAAATAAGATTTAATAAACAACCTGGTATAAGAATAACGAGTTCTGTTAGGTTACCCATCTCGGTGAAAAGGCAACCCCTCATTAAGCTTAAACGGGAAACTTTCTCAAAGTACAAGAACAAACGCTAACAGATCAAGCGAATTTATGGTTTAACAAACCATCAAGTAATGTTTTCAAAGAAAACAAGTATGGACAACGTAGTTCAAGTTACAAGGTGACTATCATAAAACCATGGAATTCATTCATTTTATCACAGCTGAAATTTACAAGAAGTTCAACATCAAATAATTGTAAAAACCAAGTAGGGCACACAAAAAGGAGTACATATCGTGAGATTAAAAGCAAGAAACTAAGTAAACCCTCATTCTGGCCAGGGGAAGCCATGAGCTTAAACCCCATAAGTTTTTACAACCCTTAAAGTAGACATAGTAGCTAAATAGAAAATCAATAAATTACGTTGCTTAAAACATCAGTAACCATTGAGGGTTTCTCATGACTTGTGAAGAACCATAATCCATCTAGAACTGAAAGAGCAACATACCAGAGAGCCACAAGAAACTGGAATGCATATTGTAGCCAACCTGAAGGTGGACGCTGGTGCTCATGGTTGGATTTTGGAAGCCGGGGTCCTTGGCGACTGTTCTAGACCAATTGACCAACCTGTATAACCAAAAGAATCAGATGGTTAGGGTTAAGACAATTTTCCAGACTCAAAACTAGACAATAGTCGAACATGCGGGAAGGATTTTCATTCATTTTATCATAGTTGAAATTTACAAGAAGTTCAACATCAAATAACTATACAAACCCAGTAGGAGTACACAAAAGGAGTACATTCCATGAGATTAAAAGCGGGAAACTAAGTAAACCCTCATTCTGGCCAAGGGAAGCCATGAGCTTAAACCCTGGAAGTTTTTACAACCCTTAAAGTAGACGAAGCAACTAAACAAAAAATAAATAAATTACATTACTTAAAACATCAGTAACCACTGAGGGTTTTTCACGTCTCGTCAAGAACCATAATCCGTCCAGAACTGAAAGAGAAACATATTGGAGAGCCACAAGAAACTGGAATGCATATTGTATGCCAACCTGAAGGTGGAAGCTAGTGCTCATGGTTGGATTTTGGAAGTTGAGGGCCTCGACGACTGTTCTTGATAGACCAACCCACATAACCAAAAGAATCTGATGGTCAAGGTTACCATAGTTTTCCGGACTCAAAACTAGAAAATAGTCGAACAGGCGGGAAGGATTTACCCGATTTATGGAAGTTTAGGTGATTCCATTCGCAAAATCCTGGACACTCAAGCATAGTCTGCAAATGGTGATAGTAGATAAATCCTGGAACAACTATGTGCAGGACTGAGCACAAAGGCTAGCATAAACTGGTGTTACAAGAATTTGGTACTCATTTTGTTGGAGGAAGGAAACAGGTTATGAGTTGCAGAGCTCAGGTTTCCAATGAGACAGGATAAGAATGAGCTCGGTCAGCGGCAATCCCGGTAGGTGGTTACCCTAAACCCTCTACCTTTGCTCTCCACCTTCCGATGTGCAACCCTCGAGCTAAGTGTCGGATTGATGCCAGATGGTGGTGGGAAAAGGATGTGAACCTGGAGATGCACCTTGAAGGTTCAAGATTTTCCAATATGAATAACATGAACCATAAGACATACCAAAACTATATGCAATGGTATGATCCACCATTATGAATAACATTAACCGTAAGACATACCAAAACTATATGCAATGGTATAATAACACCATATATGGTATCATCTATTCTTATGTCATTAACATTATTAACAATTGCATACGTATGCGCTCCTTTTTTTTTCTTCTGTGAACTTGCTTGTATACGCTACTTGGACTAGTTGAAACATCGTATACAATTTAATACAACTTAAATCATTATTATTGTTTTGAGGCTTCTACGATCAGTGCTTTATGTGTAGTTTTCTTCCAGAGTTCTCGCATCCATAATTATTTGCATCGACGTTTCAAGCCATCCATCGTGGCTCATCATCAGGATAGATCAGTAATTAAATCATTATTTTTCTTCAATTTCTTGATTTTGATCTGAAAGCATTTGTACTGTCATCCTGTTCTTCTGTTCCATTACTTTGTTACTTCTGAATAGACCTATTACAATGTGAGTTTCCATCATACATCATTTCTGAACTGATTCCTTTGAACCGCACTGCATTTTGTCACATCTGTAAACACAACTGCCATGCATTCTGTCACATCCTATTTATATATTTATCAAGTAGTCCATTCATCAAATAGGTTGTCTATCAAGGACAACACTAACACAATATTCATGTATCAAACCTTTAACCATTATTCTGTTCCATCATTTTATCACCTCTGATATCTCTGTGTTCCATCATTCTGTCACCTCTGATCTGTCCTGTAGATTCATCTAGTTACCATATACAAGTGAGTTGCCATCAAGGACAACACATGCATCATAATGGAAACAATCTCCCCCTTTGGACTTGATGGCAACCAATTTGGTGTTTGGTCACCACAACCTGTAAATAACATCAAGACAAGCACTAATATTTTCAAAACATCAAGTTACTCTACAAACACCAAGCTACTCTCCCCCTTTGACATCAAGGGAAAAGAGATGACCAATGTTAAATGAAGACTTCCATATCTGAAATGTTGAATATGAACATTGTTCATGCTCCCCTAGGGACATGTTGAATTCTCTAATCAAACTCCCCCTTAGTACATGTTGAGATGCACTATACTTTCCATGCTCCCCCTGAGCACATGCAGAGTCTGTAGAAATATTTTTCAAAAGAATAGCATGACTCTATAACTCAACTATGTGAGTATGACCTTCTTATCACAAATGACTCATACATACATCAATCACCCAGCCAAGTGAGGATACACCAAATGAGTCAACCACTCAACCACTCAACCAAGTGGGATTACATATTTGACATGATCTCATAAGTCCATACATGACTGAATATGACAATTATTACATCATAGGTCTTTACATGACCTTTACATCCAAATGATATACATGAAATTTATAACAAATACGAAATATCTAAACAATACCATGATAGTTATCAACAACTATGATACACCATATATGATCTACATCATAAGCATCTACCAACAACATCTAGAACAACATCCTGTTATACGTCCATCATTAGTTTGCACGATTAAACAATGTACCTTTAATATCATCAACCTATGACAAAGTATGTCGTATCTATATATCAACTCATCCACTTGATCTTATCAAGATCAACTTGCTCTGTTTGCTTAGTAGAAAAAGCCTTAACATAGCCTTCCATAAATCAATTAAGCATATGTCATATCTCCAAGTCGTAATATAAAACCATTCACACCATATCATATGTATGTGAAAACACCATAGTCATCATCTATGACCATAACATCCTCATTGTATCAAGAAATGCACGATCTTTCCACAAGAACCCTCAGTATACCAACCATGTATCATCATTAGGGAGTTTTCTAACATCCCACATCTGATAAACATCAACCATGATAATCAACATATGTGAGTATTAAACCTATCATCATAAAGTAAGAAGTCATCATCATTATGTGACTAAGTAAGCCATATCTCTGAATATCTCTGTCTTCAATAGCTATGTCTTCATGAAACCTGCAATAACACCATTCTATTGGCCAACCAACAATATTTAACAATATGCAACTTAAGTAATCATCCATGTATCCAACATAATGTGTATCTAGCTTCTCATCAATGAGAAAATAAAATCATGACTTCACAATCAAACTTTCTTGATATCTTTAAGATCAATAATCCTCAACCAATATACCATGTGAGATCCAAGAACTATAGGAATGCTCATCCATAACTGCACCATATGAAATTTATGCATATTTGAAGGCATGATGACAACAACATAAAAGAAATGAGTGACACTTATCATCATCAAATAATGAAGATATGCACTCAATCTTTGTTCTTCTCCTTGAACTTATGAAGATCACCTATGTAAGCAACATGACACATGTACTATATGCACCATAAAAAGAATCATCTGAATCATCCATAAATTTGATCTGAATAACGACTATGTGGCCCAAACAATGTAAGTATCATATGAGATTTCAGCATAAGAAACCCATGACCACAGCATAGCATGATGCATCATTTAAACACTTCAACAACATAAGCATTGTCACCATCATTATGTACCAAAGACTTCTAAACATAATGCCAACAATGCATTATTAGAAGTATATCATATTCTCCCCCTAAACCTGTGCCAACTATTCACTGTCAGATCTGATCATTGAAAATATCAATAAGAATCATCAAGGCATCATCATCAACTAGTTATACATCAAGTCATCAACAACTTATGAGGATCAAAATCACTTCTGAATAATATCCATAGACTGTAGTCATCAAACATCAAACTAGAAAATATAATTGATAATTGTCTAAACTATATCAAACCCTTTTTCTGAGTCTTTCCCATTACTTCTTCATCAAACCAACATATACGCTACTGTGCAGTTTCAAACTAGCGTATATATGCTACCTATATTCATAATATCTACGTATGAGAATTAGAACACTGAAATTTCCTACTTTGAGTTCCTCCTGAGTTTGTTCTAACTATGCCTGGTCTGAGAACTTTTGCTGAAGCATCAGTTCCAAGAATATCATTATCATGATGGTTCTTTATCAGAGAATCCATTTTTCTCTTGTCTCTAGTCATGTGATGAGCACATCCATTATCATCTTTGTCTTCGAATGAGTAGAGAGCAAGATCAAACCTTATATGATCTTCCTTTTCTTGATTCTTGATGGATTCATCTTTTTTCAGATTTTCTTATATAAATATGCTTATTTGATTTCTTACCATATTGTCTATGACGATCCATAGACTTGTCCCTGCATTCTTTTACTATATTCCCAAACTTGTTACAAGCGTAACATCTTATATGTTTCATATTCCTTCTATAGCAATCAATGGCTTTGTGACCAAACATATTTCACGAAAAACAATATCCCTTAAAGTACCTGGAAGCTGATGATCTTTCTATGAGAAGGTTATTAGCCTGAAACATTCTACTTTTGCATCTAACTGCAACATGTCCAAAATTATGACACATAAAACATTCAACATTATTCATCAGAGGAAAGAATCGATTAACACTTCCATAGTTAGGAGTAAATCATTTTCTTTGAAGACTTTCTTTCATTGGTTGTTGATGAGGTTGACCTCTTATCTCCTTGTTGAAAATTTTAGATTTTGCATTTGAGTTCCTTGCTTCAGTTTGTGAGCTAGATTCACCTTTAACAATTTCATGAAAACCAAGACTAGATTTGATGGTAGGAGACCTTTGACTACTAAAAATATTATCCAAAATCTTAGTACTATCTTGAAATCTCAAAAGTTTATCCTTTTCTTCTAATTTACCTTTTAAGATATTTACCTCAACATGAAATTTCTCTTCCTTTTCCAGGTACTGCTTCTTCATGATTTCTTCAACTTTTCTTCCTTGTTCCACTTGTTGTCTTAATTTGAGAATCTCATTTTATTGTTCTTCAAATGCTTGAAGTAGTTCTTCATTCTGCCTATTTGAATTTTCAAGATCTTCTTTTAGAGAGACAACCTCAACTTCAAGACCTTCACAGTGACTAGTTCTTTCTTTAAATTCCTTGGTTGTTGTATCCTTTTAATTCACTTCATTTCTCAATGATGTTACTTCATCCTGCAGCCTTTGACATTGATCTTCATTTTCCTTGTACTGCTTCCTTATTTTGTTTCCATCCTCCAACTGAGTTTTTAGCCTGGTAATATCTTCTTTGTAGGAGCATTCCCTTTTTTCAAATAGATATTGTTGATTTGTAACTTTATTTGTGAGCCTTTTAACTTCTGTCTTCATTATATTTCTCACACATTCACTATTTTCAATATAAAAAAGAAAGGGATCACCAAAGAACAAAGAATCAGTGCCTGATAATTTTTTTGCATGTTCATCTTCATTCTGAGGTGATTCTGAATCTAATATTTTCTTCCACCATTGCCACTGTTTCTTTGAGCTGCCTTCTTCTTTTGAATTGCTTTATTTTTTTTCTTCTTTTCGATTGTCTCGACGGATCTCCTTCAAGCGTTCAAGCTTATGCCAAAGGACTTGCTCTGATGCCAATTGTTGGGAAAAATATTGAGGGGGGGTGGGGGGGTGAATTAGTATTTACAAATCAATAATTTTTTACATTTCATATTCATATTTCTATACGCGACTTTACTGAATCGAACATGCGTGTGCACGAGATTGTTCTTAAGATAATTAGTGTATATCCAGTGAACTTAAAATTCAGTTAATCCATCATATGTTTGTCTTCAGCCAGTGAATCATTACTTTATTAGGCATTAGATAAATAGTAACCATGTGCTTTAATAACAAGATAAACCATCACGCATATGCAACACACATGAACACCAAGATTTAAGCTGGAAACCTAATGTGGGAGAAAACCACCTGTTGTTGTTGTCTCTGTCTTCTTTCAAATATAAGGAAAATGATGTTTACAATATTGTATTGACGCATAATCATACCAATATGCAGCACCCACCTGCAGAAGGCTACAACCTTCTCTCGTTCTCCAGCTTCTACTGGAAGGATCTACAACCCCCTAGCTCTTGTACTGGCTGATACATTTACCAACACATAGTCGTCGGCCTACAAAAGGCTACCACCTTCACTCTTCCTCCAGGAGCCGTGTTTCATAAATTTTCAGACTAGATGCTCCTGGTACACATCAACACAATATGTAGACCATGTTTCATCAATTTTTCATACTGGACCAATCAATAACATTGAAGCTCGAAATCAATCACCACTATAATACAACCATCAAATACATCTGCATCAATCAATCATTGAAACCCAATCATCAATCTCTGATATAACTGAAACCGAATCATCAATCTTTGAATCAACCACAACTGAATCAATAAATCAATGAAACCTCTCACATAACAGAATCACCCAATCATCAATTTTTGAATCAATCACAACTGAATCGATCAATCACTGAAAACTCAATCAACCGACACACAATCAAAATTCAACCAATCAACTAGAACATATAGATCATTGTAACCAGTACATAGATCTAAACTCAAAACACTGTATCAACAACTAGAACTAACTGCAACCTTAAAAATCATATGTCATAATGTATATGCTACTTCAATGAAGCCAACCTGCATGTATACGCTATTTTTTTTAATCCAACCTGCGTATACCTCTAAAGATACTGAACCATGAAAATTCTATACCAAAAATGTACTAACTAGAGACATTCTGAAGATCTACTATCATATTACAAAGTTCTAAACAGAAAGCAACAAAGATCACCCTTCTTACTCAATCAATTAATCAACCAGACTCAATCTCCTTATACAATCAATTTACCTTCAGATCCAAAGAAGACAACATTGATAAACAACAGTAAAACAACATCATTGATCAGATAGTCCAGCCATCTCTAAACAACAAAAATTTTCTTCTACATACGCTACTTGGAAGTGTCGAACCATTGTGTATACACACCTTCACCAATGCGAACCAATGTATAGATCTGCAAATAATAACTTATAACTTCGCAGCTATGCCAAACTTCAGATATACCCATATCATAGCATTTAAAGGACAAAGCATTTGTTAGCACTCAGATCTAGCCTATCCAATATCAGATCACATAATGATAAGTCATTTTAGGTCTTATGATCCTGATCCATCATTAGATATCATCCATCATCAAACACTCAGGTGCATGCATACTTAGTTCAGATCAAGCAAAGCTATCAAAACCCATAATATGCATATTTTCTTTTGATCTAACTCTTCATAAGATATTCATTACTTGCACTCCTTCACACTTTGATCTTCACCTCCTTATATACTTAGAGCCTTTTTCAATACCTCAGACCAAAACAACACTTAGACCCTGTTGTATTCTTAGACAGGATCAAGTAAACATTATTCCACTCAATATTGTGGGCTAATACCATGGTATTGACCCTTGGTATTCTTTAACCTTAATTTTCCATCCCATACGCGCTTTTCCTTCTGTGAAAGTGCATGCATACATATATGCTCCTTTTTTTTGTGAACCCGCTTGTATACACTACTTGGACTAGGTGAAACAATGTATACAACTTAATACAACTTAAATCATTATTTTTCTTCAATTGCTTGATTCCGATCTAAAATCCTTTGTCCCATCATCCTTTTCTTCTGCGCCATTACTTTGTTACCTCTGAATAGACCCGTTATAATGTGAGTTGCCATCATATATAATTTCTGAACTAATTCCTTTGAATTGCCCTGCATTTTGTCACATATGTAAACAAAACTACCATGCATTCTGTCACATCATGTTTATATCTTTATCAAGTAGTCCATTCATCAAATAGGTTGTCTATCAAGGAAAACACTAACACAATCTTCATGTATCAAACCTTTAACCATTATTCTGTTCCATCATTCTGTCACCTATGATATCTTTGTGTTCCATTATTCTGTCACCTCTCATCTATCATGTAGATTCATCTAGTTACCATATACAAGTGAGTTTTTGTCAAGGACAACACATGCATCATAATTCCAACAGTTAACATTATAAACAATTGTACAATAATTAAATGTGTTTAAATGCTTAAGCGTTGGTACAACCTTTCATAATATTAAACAGATTTTTGAATTGATGTTAATGATCTGGAAAGAAGGAAAAGGAAGAACATGAAAGCGTAAGAAGGCATCGGGATCATTAGCTACATCATATTTTCTTATAGGTATCGAGTTGCATGTATGTTTCCTTCACTAGTTTTGGCATGCATCGTATATGCATGTGCTTTTTTGGTTGTGATATGTCATTGGCATGGAGGATGGGTGGGATTGATATTGGATTGCCTAGCCTTGCCATTTCCTGGATAGCCATGGTGATTGTGGATTTTCTTTCATTGTTTGTTTTGGTTGGTTCTCATGTTTCCTTAGCTTGGCTTGAGTTACTAGTTCCTAGAGCCTTGGTTGGACAAACACTCTGGAGCCTTGTAACAGCTTGGGTTGAGTTAATAGTCCTGTAGCCTTGGTTGGAAAAACACTTTGGAGCCCTTGGTGGGTTGAGTTACTTGCCTTTGAGCCTTGGTTGGACAAACACTCTGGAGCCCGACAACAACTGTGGGTTGAGTTACTAGTCCTGGAGCCTTGGTTGGAACAAACACTTTGGAGCCTTGGAAAGTTGGGATAGAGACCAATTTGGTGATGCTTTTTTGATGTCCGACAATGAGGTGGAATCACTGTTTGATGGGTTGAGGTGGATGGCCTCTAGAAGCCCTAGATGAGTTTTGATTGTTGTGTTCTATGAGATCCCACATTCATGCTTGGAATATTGCACAAGGGTGAATGGTTGAAGAGATATTTGGCTCAGCCATTCTACGTTCGGGTGGAACGTGGAAGTCCCATCCCGTGTTTGGATTTTGCATCATTAAGGAAAGGTTATTTCTCCTTGTATTTATTTGAGAATTTTGATGGATTATATTTGGTCTATATGGTTGTAATTTCATGAGTATTTCTACTACTATTACGCTGGTTATGTATGTGTTTTATGAAAAACACCATGTAGGGCTTTCACCATGTTTTTACTTGTAATTGAATGATCAATGTATCTATGGAATAACATATGGAATGGTAGTTAATGTGTTAAGGCATCAATGCTTCATGGAAAATCTCAGATAAGTATGCGAACCCTATGATTAGATCTATTATTTACACCTGTAGTTTACATATTCGTGATATGTTTGACGAAATGTCTGTGATGGCTAGTAGGGGACCAGTCAAGGTATTAAACAAGTATTTTCTTTAGTAATGTAATTTCCATGTTATTTTACTGATATCAAGAGAAGTTTCAATTCTGGACTCTGGGCCTGAAAAAGTGGCTCAAATCCTCGAGACGCTGGCATAACACTGACTAAATGAGTCTCTCGACACTGGCAAGCAAGCCTGTGAGAACGACTCTAGGTTTCTGGACGCTGTCATTCCTATAACATGAGAACAACTGAGGCTTAAGTTGTCCAAACTTTCAGTGGGACCCAAGGGCAAGTTGTCTGAAGTGTTGGATTAGTACCTGAGGGTCTTGAAGTTGATGTTAAATGTATGTATGGTGTGTTTCCGTTAGTTCCACTTCCTTAATGTGACTTAGGAGGTCGAATCATATCATTGTGGCATCTCATTGCATGTTTACTCCAGTTGGGCGACTGCTTGGGTAGATGTGGGAGGAGGGTGTTATAGAGTGGTACCAGAGCATGGTTCACGCCTCAGACTAGATGGGTTGTGTGTTGGTCATGCATTCATGTCAATTGCATGTGTGTTCCTTATGTTTGTAGTCCATGTGCCTGTTGCATTTTCATGGTGTTGATCATGATTGTAGTGATGTTTCCATGCAAAGGTTGATGGTGTCGTCGTCATGAGTGTATGGTTGCATATGCATTTGTTATACATGTTAGTGTTCCCATATTATCAAATGCATGTGATGTGGTTGTTGTTGTCATGCATGAGGTCATGGTTTGTGTAGTTGATATGGTCATGCATTGATGACTAGACCCATGCTAGAATGATGTGTATATGGTTTCATACTCATGTTTTATATATGTATATTTGCAGTTGTTATGCATGCATGGTTTTGGTTATAGTTATGCATGAAATGTAGGTCAAAAATGACTTGTGAAGTCAGTGTATTCAATCTAGGTCATCATGATACGATTGGTTGTTATGATGCTAATGTGTTGGCTGAGATAGAGCAGGAGATGCAAATCATCATAATGAGGTTGAAGCATTAAACTTTGGGATAAGAGCATGTCATCATACATGTGTGTATGTTGGGCATTCAGGTATGTAGTTTAGAGATTGTTGTGCATTATGGTTATGTGTATGTATTTCATTCTTTTGATGTTATGGTTACATACATGATAGATGATGGTTGATTAGTATAGTCATAAGCACATGTGTCGGATAGTCAAGAATGATAGTAACATGTGGTTGTATGCATTGCTATTGATGTTTTATGATAGTTAGCTTGATGATTAGGTTATATTTGTTGATGATTATGTTATAGGTTAACTTGTTGTTGCTATATGCTAGTAACTCGATGATTAGGGTTATTACATTCATATATTGATGTTATATGTATTGTGTTAACTTGGATTGGCCTATGTAGATGGTTAGGGTTACGACATTCAGGTATGAGTCGACTAATCATGTTGCATTGTGTGGTACCAATCTAGACCGATCGTACATATGTGATTGCTATTCATAAATGATAATTGTGTATGAGTTATGATGTGAACATGTTAGATAGTGACTATTATGAATATCATGATCTTATTTATGTTTGAGTTGATATGTTGTGAAGTTATATCATGCTAACTAGATTGATCGTGTAGACAAGATAGCCTCCCCTGAGATACATTAAGGTATGAGTTAGCTTATGTCGTATATTTGGTGCTTGATTGTTTGATTATGTCATCTATTTGGTGTTTGAGTGTTTGGTCTCTATTACGTTATCTAGTTGATTTATTTAATATGGTATGTTTGCAAGTTGATTGAATGTTCGATGAATTGCATAATATGAGTATGTGTTCAAATGATCTTATTTCAATATGATTGTATTAATACATATGTGTTGAGACAGTTGATTGGTACTTGAGTATAAGTAGGTGATAGTTGTAGCATTTTGTATTATGACTAATGACTATGAGTTGACTATGGATTATGACATGATTGCTAGTCTTAGTAAATGTTAATTTCAAATTGATAGGTATGATTGTCTTAATGTTTGGAACATGCGGTTGATATGTGTAAGAAGTTGCAAGGTAATATGCTTGGTATTAGTATGACAATGTAATAGTTGATATGTTTATATAACTAATAGTTCGGATGTGGCAATACATAGTAAGCCTCGATTGAAACAAGGTAAAAAAGGGAAAAGGAAAGGAATTTGAAAAGAATTCCCTTGGTTATGTTTAGAAACCCTAATTCCAAATGAATGAGTGCCTTGGATACAAGAAATATTCTTAGCCTTGGTTTTGTTTGACATTATGTGGATATGTGCTATAGTCATCAACATGTACTTGACAGGTATATTAGCCAATCTCTAGTTACAGGTGGATTTTTCAAGGGAATTAGAGTCCATTGAGAGATGGCATGGATGTCTTCAGTTACAAGAAAAGTGCTTGGCACAACAAGGTAAGGTAACTGGTGTATTGTTATATTGATTTATGCACTAACAATTATGTGTTTATGGTAGTATGATGCAGGAGATTGCATGGAAGAGAGACTGCCATGAAATCTTGAAGAAGGCTAGGATTGAACTTTCCTTGGAAGCACTGGGAACCAAGGGGATTGATTCATGGTGTTTGTTGTCAGTCTTATGCTTTTGGTATTTCGTGATTTGTTGTGCTTGATTGGCGGATTTGTTTATGTCTAGTGTATGGGCATACCACTTTGTTTATGGATTCGTGTTTTTATTGGTTTTCATGGTTTTCTTCTTGTTTGTTTCTTGTGCTTACATTTTAAGTTTTGAGTCTTGGGAATTGATTGGGAAAGAGGAAAGTTAATGGAGCTCGGGAAGAGTTGTGTGGTACCTGATAGGTAATGTAAGACACAGATGAAGCTCAGTGCATGAGTAAGCGTAGCAAAAGGTAAGACTATGATAGCCGGTTGGACTGGTTGGGTCCATTGTGGTAAATGGACAGTGGCAGTAAAGACATGAGAAGGGTAACCAAAAAAGGTAAAGTAAATGGACCTGGGGTGTCAGATGGTTTGACCAAGTTGAGAATGGTGGTTCTCAATGTTGTGCATGTTGTGCACAAATAAGGAAGTTCTCTTAACCTAGACCTTATGTTATCTGGATTATGTTGATGTTTATATATGTATACATGTATGTATGTATGTATGTATGTCGTTGTTTGACAGGATGATGATTGTCTTATGCTAATGATTATATATGTATGTATGTATGTATCGATGTCACTGTCTGACAGGGTTGTTAGGGATTGTTCGTGTGGAGGAATGATTTCTTATGTAGGTGAATGGCATGAAGAGATTCCTGGTTTATGAGGAATCAAGTGGGAAGAATAGTCATGACAAATATATGAGGTCAGTAGCATGTGGTTATGAGTTGATATTATGTCTATGTTATGGACAGGTTATATCGAGGGATACATCAACAAAATGAAAGCAGTGTGGTCTGGCACATGTTGGGACAAGCATAGACAAGACACTGGAAGCAAAGTTTCTTGGTAAAGACATTGTAGTTTTGAATGTGTGGTACTATTGTTGTGCATATGTTTTATATGTTGCACATGTTGCATCTGTGATGTTGTGTGCATGTGGTGTTGTGTATATATAGTGTGTGTACATGTTTATGCAATGTTATGTACATGGTGGTACAGATAGTGTTGTGTGAATGTTGCATATGCAATGTTGGGTATAGGCGGTACTATGTACATGATGGATATGCGGTGTTGTGTGCATATGGTGCTATGTACATGTTGGATATGAAGTGTTGTGTATGGTATTATGTACATGTTGTATATGTAGTGCTATGTACCTACAGAATTGTGTGCATGTTGTACATATGGTGCTATGTACATATGGTGTTGTGTGCATGATTGTACAAGTGGTGCTATGAGCATGTGGTCTCGTGTACATGTGGTACAAGTGGCGTTGTGTGCAAATGGTAATGTGTACATGTTGTGCATGTGGCGTTGTGTACATGTGGTTTCATGTACATGTTGTGCATGTGGTACTGTGTACATGTGGTATTGTGTACAGGTGGTACGATATACATGTGGCATTGTGTACACATTGTGCAGGTAGTACTATGTACATGTGTTGTTCAGCACCATTGTGTAGGTGGTGCTTTGTATAGGTGGTACTTTATACGTTTTGTACATATGGTACTGGTGTACATGTGGTATTATGTGTGTGTCTTACATGTTGTGTTGTGTACATGTGGTACTATGTATGTGCATTGTGTAGTAGTGGTATCGTGACATGAATACTCATTGTGTTGTACTGTGTGTAGTACATTTATTTTGTTGTGTTGTACGCTAGATGTAGGTACATTTATTGTGTGGCATTGTACAACGAGTATAGATGTATGAGTTGTGTTGTATATCGGGTGTATGTGTATGCATTTGGCGTGTCGCACAATGTGTGCGGATGCATGTCTTGTGATGTACACTGTGTATGTATATGTGTTGTGTTGTGTTGTATACCGAGTGCAGGTGTATGTATTGTGTTGTGTTGTACACTGGGTGTAGGTGTATGTGTTGTATGTTAGGTGTAGATGCATGTATTGCATAGTGTGGTATGCCATGTGTGGTTGTATGTGTGGGATGTACACTATGTGTGTGTACACACAATTGAGGAGAAGGCACTAGGTGTTTGTCAGGTGCGGCAACCAATCCGAAGTGTGTACGAAATAAGGACAAAGGTGGAAGCCAAGGATTGATTAAAGGATAAGTATCAATATTTTATTTCAGTTTTACTCTGCATATGATTTATGATTCTGGTCTATGATGATTACATGTGATCTATGATTCTAGTTTATGGTGGTTATGTGTGATTTATGATTTTGATCTATGATGGTTGTGTTTCGAGCTAACCTGATGTGATATGTTATACATGATGATTTGGTCAAAGATATTAGTTTTATTTGTTGAGACAGGAAGCAAACAGAATTGCAAATGTAACTTATTGACGAGCTACCAATGAGGTATGATTTGAAGTTATTCCAATTTATTTTGAATCTAATGGAAATTATGTGCTTGGTACATGAATTCATGAATATGCCTGGCTGAGTGGTCGAAAATGGCTACAAGAATTAGCAGCGTCACCAAAAGGAATTAGAAAATGCAACAATATGTGGGTAAAGAACTTTAGGAGCAAGGCCATTATGGGACATCGGTACCCAATAATGTCCATTGATTTCCACAAGCATGCTATAACTGATATAATGGTTTTAAGGTAGGGATATGCCTTGGTTTTTGTATCTTTCGATGCGAGGAAAGCTTGCCAAGGGATGGATTGCCCGAGATGGGGATGCCAACGAAACTTGCAAGGTGAGTGACTATATGGAAGGAGTTGACCGGATTGCTTGAGGGACTGTGTAGTAGAGAAGGGAAGACCGAGGATGGAATTTTTTTGGTCATTAGAATTTCCAGATGGAGAAGATGCACATCGGGAGTGCGCCCTGGAACAATGAGCCAGTAACTGTTCACTTAGAGGACAAGTGGCACTGGATTGAAGCGATGGAAATTGGATGCAGATTTGACTTTGCAGTGGATTCTAGACTTCCTAGGAAGGAGGTGAATCCTAGTAATACTTTTAGGGTATCAGTGTTAGCCTATGGATTCTCTTATTGCAGATGCATGCATCATAATGTGCATATATGTATATGTGTGTATTATTGTAAATATCGTGTTGAGCGGGTTTATAAAGATCCATAGACAGTATGGTTATTTGTTGGTTGAATAAAATGTGCATAAGTATATGTGGTTAGTATTGTAAATATCGTACTGAGTTGTGTTATAAAGCTTTAGTAAATGGTATGATTGTCATGTTTTAGCAGGTGGTCACTGTAAATACTGTAATGAGTTGTGTTATAAAGATGCATGGGCTGTATGTTTTGTTTTTAGTAGTCTTGTTGGTTATAGGTGTCATTGAACAATGAGGATGATGTTCCCCCCAAATGGGAGGGTTTTGTAACAACCCTAGTTAAAATCTCATGTAAAAATATAAAAGACCACAGATGATGGGACATGTATTCCAAGATGAATGGTAGGGGAAACATCCTAATGGGTGTTGATTCAATTTATTATGGCTTAGGAAATTGGCAAAGGCAATGGATAAGGCTTTGGAAAGGCATGAGACATTTATTCTCATTTTATTTATGAAAATATTGGAAATTAGGAGAAAAGAAGGTGAAATGTCACAGGTTGCATGTGAGGAGGAAAATGAAGGAAAACTATGGAAAATGAAGAAAATAGAGGCCTCCTTAATAAATGTAGAAATTCTTACTGTAGATCACCTGATAATGTAATGTAACTAAAGAAAAATACTTGATCTACTTATATTATCAAACTTGCAGAAGCTTAATCGATTTTGAGCAAGATCAAACAGAACACATATAACAGAGAAGAAGATTCAATCACACATGAAACACAAAAGAATAC
>APFE030161394.1:10707-22698 GCA_000404065.3 Pinus taeda
CATTACTTTTAGTAAATTTAAAAAATTAGATTTTTCACTTGGTTCCCCACCCACCAATTTCTTAGGGATTTGAGATTATTCAAATTCTAATAAGTTCCTCCATGTTGAGATTATCCCAATTCTAATAAGTGTCTCATTATTATTTATAACATTCATTTATATAAAAATAAATTTTATTTAGCAAAATGGTCCATTACTTGTCATAAATTTAAAAAATTATATTTGTGCCAAGTGGCTCCCCACCCACCAATTTCCTAGGGATTTAAGATTATTGCAATTCTAATAGGTTCCTCATTATTATTTATAACATACATTGATATAAGAAAATTTTATTTGGCAAAATGGTCCATTACTTTTAATAAATTTAAAAATTAGATTCACGCCACTTGGTTCCTATTCCACCAATTTCCTAGGGATTTGAGATTATTGCAATTCTAATAAGTTCCTCGTTATTGTTTATAACATTCATTTATATATAAGAAAAAAGTATTTAGCAAAATGGTCCTTTAGTTTTAATAAATTTAAAAAATCATATTCATGCCAAGTGGCACCGTACCCACCAATTTCCTAGCGATTTGAGATTATCCCAATTCTAATATGTTACTCCATGTTGAGATTATTCCAATTCTAATAAGTTCCTCAATATTATTCATAATTTTCATTTATATATAAGAAAATTTTATTTAGCAAAATGGTCCAATACTTTTAATAAATTAAAAAAGTTAGATTCATGCCACGTGGCTCCCCACCCACCAATTTCATAGGGATTTGAGATTATTCCAATTCTAATAAGTTCCTCCATGTTGATACTATTCCAAATCTAATATTTTCCTCATTATTATTTATAACATTTGTTTATATATAAGAAAAAATTATTTAGCAAAATGATCCATTACTTTTACTAAATTTTAAAAAATATATTTGTGCCACGTGGCTCCCCACCCACCAATTTCCTAGGGATTTGAGATTATTCCAATTCTAATAAGTTCCTCCATGATAAGTCCCTCATTATTATTTATAACATTTATTTATATATAAGAAAATATATAACAAGTTATTTTCCTTATGGCTTCACTATGGTGCAAATAAATTCCATCCATTTTGGCATTAAGATGTCCCTCAACGTGTTCAAAGATCATATTGTCTACTCCAATCTTCTGCTCACGCTAGAAGAATGTGGGCTACAAGTTGTGAATGCTACATCTTCTTTGATTAATAACAAAGTTTTCCATACCATATATATCAAGGTATTTTCCTACAACTTACTTCCCTGTCCGCATTACTAGTATTTGAACATACATATATTTGTACGCTGCCGCAAGTGTCCGATAGTGGAAAATTTAACGTGGTCAACATCTATGAGAAGTTTTGGCATTTGATATTCAATCACGAGGCTAAATTACAAGACCTGGACTCTCGATAGGAATATGTGTTGCCACACAAATGTGGAGCACAAGGTTTGACTAGCTTATGCCACGAATCTCCACGAGATCAATTATGTGTCCGCTATAAATTTAATAACTGAGTGTGGTTTAGATGTTAATGATTTGAAGGGGTGTTCTATGGAAGATTTCTTTGTTTTTCAAATCCAAATGTATAAAAGTAGCTCAACTATGAATTTGGTTTGTCCTAGGTTTTCAGTGTAGGATTAATGTAGAAGTAGGTAAAGTAGCATGAATGATGTTGTGCTCTAAAATTAATTGGCGACCATTCAATAACAAATTTTCAAATTGCAAGTTGATCTTATTAGTTTTTCTTTAAAGATCAGTATTGATCTACTTTAATCACAAATCTAAGAAGTGTTTAGAATGATATAATTTCTTCTTCTCTATTTTTTTTTAAATGCAAATTTTGAAGAAAAAAAAAATCGCATCTCAAAGATCAAATTGACAAAAAAAATATAGCCCAAATATAAAATAATAACATTACTTGAAATGCTTTAAAATGTTTTAACCATAAATAAAATAAATAAATAAATTATTTTCATTGTATATATTAGTTGACATTGAAATATTTTACTTAATATGACATTGAAATATTTATTTATGAAGTACATTGTTTATATTAATAAGTTCCTCCATGATTAATAAATCATGAAATTTAGAAATTATGGTTGATTTTTTGAAATGTTTTTTTTTTTTTTTTGAAATGCATTGTATTGTGAATTGATTATAAGTAAAATAGGTGAAGTAAAAATTTAAATTTGGTTTTTTTTTAATTATCAAGTTTTGAAATATATTATACATTAAAAAAATTGTAAATTTATAGATTTAAAATTCTCCATCATAATGTTTCACATGATATATATATTTTTAAATTTAATATATTCAAATGAGATTATAGTAAATGAATTTATGAATTTACAAATGCTTATTTCATTTCATTTTATCTATATGAATTTATTTTTGAAAAAATCATTATCTATTATTCATTTGTTTTTAACATTTTGCACTATATTTCGAATTTTTATGTTCATTAAAAAAATCCTGTAAAAGAATAATTTATAGGGTTTGTTAATCTAAGGCTTCATATTCCTAGTGTATAATACTATTCATAAGAATTATAATATTAATCTTTAGGTTTAATATAAATCCATTGGGTTTATAATCATGGTGAAACATGGTCCAACGCCACATTGCGATAAATATTTTCTCAATATGAAAATCGCCCAATGTCGCATTGTGACAAAAATTGTCTCAATATGAAAATAAATCATAGTCAAACATGGTCAATCATGGTAAACCATGGTCACATTGTAACAAATACTATCTCTTGGTCCAATGTCAAATTGTCACAACCATGGTCATCCATGGTCAACCATGGTCCAACATCACATTGTCAGACAGATTGTCTCAATATGGAGATCAACCATGGTCAATGATGGTTAGCCATTGTCCAACGTCGCATTGCGACAAACATTGTATCAATATGAAAATCAATCATGGTCAACCATATTCCAATGTCACATTGTGACAAATATTTATCTTAGGGTTTATATTCCTTGGGTTTATAACATTTTATCCCTTGGGTTTAATATTATGATTGGAATCTAGATTAGGGGCAAAAATTAGCTCAAAAATCGAAGTGCTCATAATCGTGCGAAACCTAATCGATCGGGTCCATATCGGTGATATGATCCCAACGCAACTCATTTTACTCAAAATGGACTTCGTATGAGGAAGTTAGAGCCAACTTACCATTTCACCAAACAATAACAAAAAATTGCAGGTATTGCCCAGTCATCAATCCTTACTACTAACATGGCAAGTGACTTAGCAGGTCAAATGTGGTCAATGCCCAATGAGGGCTCGCCAAGTGCCACCTTGTGGTTGGTTTCCAGTTGGGTGATGTGGCACAATTCGATTGGTTTTGGATGGGCCAATGTGAGGCCACCACATGGCAAGCCCAGAGGTTGCCGCGTGGCACATCCCAAATGGCCGAATAGGGTTTATGCATTTTGGGAAAAAAATTGGTGGTATTCGAGTTTGAACCCATGACATCCCCTCCACAAGCCCACAACCATAACACTCCAACAAGCTAGGGGGTCTTGTTAAACAATGGAACACATTTTAATATATGCTTTATATTAATTGCGTAGTTATGGCACTAAACACGAATTAGCATATAATTAAACCCATTTTGCGTTTAGTTAATATGTAATTTAATTCAGCAGGATTTATGGCAAAGCCACCAAATTCGATCCTGCCACCAAACTTGACTGACTTAACTGGAGTCTTTCCAGTTTTAGCGGAGGTTTTCTAGGCAAAACTAGAGAACGCCATAGATTGCTCAGATTTCGAACAATTTTAGAAAATGATTAGTCAATTTTGGATGATTTCAACCTTCTTAAGACAATGGAATAAGTTTTAGAGGAAATATAATATTTATACATGTTATTTTTCCATAGGGAAGTTTAGGGAAGTCGAGGGCCACTAGGAAAGGAGGTCATGCCTAGATCAATCAGAGTCAGTTTTCAGAGATCTAATAGTCATTTTTTGGGTTTTTGGGTTCTCTTAACCCAATGGTACAATCTTCAAACCCATTGAAGTTGAGAAGAATCTTGTAATCAGAGATTTTACCAAATAATTCCAAGAGGGCCTAGCCATTGAAGGAGGTCCTAGGAGATGTAGCCCAGTACTGGAGGGTGAACTCCTTGATCATATTTGTCTTATGATTTTGTTGTGTATATTTCTCTGCATTTCAATTGCTATCCATGTTATTTAATTAGTTAATTAATTCATAATTTGCTCACACATGACACATAAAAGACATATAACTTGACACATAAACCTCTTGCATAATTGGGCAAATGAGATGATCCTAAACATGTTTTAACTGATGAGGGAGATTCCATAGCATTAACAAGTTTTCCCAAGATTTCATATCATATTATTCCCTCGAGTTTATAAACCCTTGGCTTTATTACTCCCTTGGTTTTATAATATTTATCTTAGGGTTCATATACCTTGGGTTTATAATATTAATCCCTTGGGTTTAATATTATTCCCTTGGGTTTATATTATCAATCCATTGGGTTTTTAATCTGTTTGGTTTTTATTATTAATCCCTTGGGTTTATAATATCAATCCCTTTAGGGTTTATATACCTTGCATTTATAATATTAATCCCTTGCGTTTAATATTATTCTCTTGGGTTCATAATACCTTTGGGTTCAATCATGGTCAACAATGGTCAGATTGTGACAAAGACTATCTCTTGGTCCAATGTCACATTGTCACAACCATAGTCATCCATGGTAAACCATGGTCCAACATTGCATTGTGACAAATATTGTCTCAATATGGAGGTCAACATTGGTCAACCATGTTTAGCCATTGTCCAACGTCGCATTATGACAAATGTTATCTCAATATGAAAATGAATTATGGTCAACCATATTCCAACGTTGCATTGTGACAAATATTTATCTTAGGGTTTATATTCCTTGGGTTTACAATATTTATTCATTGGGTTTAATATTATTCCCTTCGGTTTATAATCCCCTGGGTTTATTATTACCTTGGGTTTATAATATTTATCTTAGGGTTTATATACCTTGGGTTTATAATATTAATCCCTTGGGTTTAATATTATTCCATTGTGTTTATATTGTCAATCTGTTGGGTTTTCAATCCCTTAGGTTTTAGTATTAATCCGTTATGTTTGTCAGTCCCTTGGGTGTATAATATCAGTCCCTTTAGGGTTTATATACCTTGCATTTATAATATTAATCACTTGGGTTTAATATTATTCCCTTGGGTTTATAATACCTTTGGGTTTTAAAATTAATTCCTTGGGTTTATTATTCCCTCAATTTATAATATCAATCCGTTGGGTTTATTTGGTGCATATTTCTAGGGTTAAATATTATTCATAGGGTTTATAATATTAATCCTAGGGTTTAATATAAGTCCCTTGGGTTTACAGTCATGGTCATCCATGATTAACGATGGTCTAATGTCACAATGTGCCAAAGATTGTCTCAATATGAAATCAACCATGGTCAACCATGGTCCACATCAGATTGTGAAAAATATTGTCTTGGTATGAAAATAGATGATGGTAAATCATGGTTGACCATGCTTATTTTAGGGTTTATTCTCCTCAATACGAAAATCAATCATGGTCAATCATATCCCAACATCACATTTTGACAAATATTTATGTTAGGGTTTATATTCCTTAGGTTTATAATATTTATCCCTTGGGTTTATTATTCCCTTTGGTTTATAATATTTATCTTAGGGTTTATATACCTTGTGTTTATAATATTAATCCTTTGGGTTTAATATTATTCCCTTGTGTTTATATTATCAATCCAATAGGTTTTTAATCCCTTGGGTTTTTAATATTAATCCCTTAGGTGTATTATTCCCTTGGGTTTATAATATCAATTCCTTTAAGGTTTATATACCTTGCATTTATAATATTAATCCCCTGGGTTTAATATTATTCCTTTGGGTTTATAATACCTTTGGGTTTAACCATGGTCTCATTGTGACAAAGACTATCTCTTGGTCCATCGTCACATTATCACAACGATGGTCAACCATGGTCTAATGTCACATTGTTGCAAAGATTGTCTCAATATGGAGATCAACCATGGTCAACGATGGCCAGCCATTATCCAACGTCGCATCGTGACAAACATTGTCTCATTATGAAAATGAATCATGGTCAACCATATTTCAACGTCACATTGTGACAAATATTTATCTTAAGGTTTATATTTCTTGGGTTTATAATATTTATCTTAGGGTTTATATACCTTAGGTTTATAATATTAATCTCTTGGGTTTAATATTGTTCCCTTGGGTTTATATTATCAATATGTTGGGTTTCTAATACCTTGGATTTTTAGTATTAATCCCTTGGGTTTATAATATCAATCCCTTTAGTGTTTATATACCTTGCATTTATAATATTAATCCCTTGGATTTAATATTATCCCCTTGGGTTTATAATACCTTTGGATTTTAGAATTAATCCCTTGGGTTTATTATTCCCTTCGGTTTATAATATCAATCCATTGGGTTTATTTGGTTCATATTCCTAGGGTATAATGTTATTCATAGAGTTTATAATATTAATCCTAGGGTTTAATATAAATCACTTGAGTTTACAATCATGTTCATACATGGTCAATGATGGGTCAATGTCACAATGTGCCAAAGATGGTCTAAATATGAAAATCAACCATGGTCCAACATCACACTGTGATAAACATCATCTCAATATGAAAATCAATGATGGTAATTCATGGTCAAGCAATTTTATGTTAGGGTTTATAATATTTATCTCAGGATTTTTATACCTTGGGTTTATAATATTTATCTTTTGGGTATAATATTATTCTCTTACAATGAGCCACTATAGATAATGGAGATAGAGAAAGGTAGGGTCTGACATTTACAACTGTATCAAGAGTTAAATCAATAGATGGTTTGCAGATTTCACTGTCTTTTTCTTTTCAATCTTATGAAAAAATGCAAGACAAAGCGAGAGGGTATTGGTTGGAAAGCGTGAATGGTCATGATCATTATCTCGTTGATTTGAATTGGTGCAACTTTTTTCATCAATCTTGCACTGTTTTGGAAGAGACTAGTGCTTAATAACTATGTTCTGGTGGAGTGTTTAAAGTTAAGTTTCCTATCAACCACATCTAAATTGTTGTTTGATTTTTATTAAATGTTTATTTTATAATTACTTCATCATTATTTATTAAATGATTATTAACATAATTTTTTAAATAATTATCAATATAATTGGTGTTGTTATTATTATTATTATTATTATTATTTTAATATAATAGTAATAATATTAATATTAATTATTATAGTATGGTTCTTATATATATTAATATTATTGATAATAACGTAATAGCATTAATTCTTAATATTATTGATTATTGATATATGTGTTTAATATGAGACTATCAACGTTTATCAACCATATTTATTAATGTGGTTGTACTAGATATTATATTGACAATAAATATTTTTTAAAGTATTTTGATTGGTTTAATAATTCTCATTATAAAGTGTTAAAACAATATTATATAATGTTTATATGTAATTTGAGTTTTTAAATAATTTTTTTATTCTTCTAATTTTTAAAATAAAAGAAAGTTATTGGTTTGGCTTTTATTAATATAATATCTCAATTCCTAGGACATCCTTATATGTAGAAAAAATATAGACTTTTACTTTTATTTGTTTAGAGTTTTACTTTTATTGGTTGGTTTTCTATAAAGAGATAAGGTATTAGATAGCTTTAAGTTTTAAACATTAATTATTATAGTTATAGAAAGCAGGTTATATTGTAACTGTTGTTAGTCAAATTTATATGATTTTCAATTAATTTATGATCTTTTCAAATATCAAAATTTTAATAAAAGTAAATATTAAATTGGAATATATATATATATATATATATATATATATATATATATATATATTATATAAATATTATATATATAGTATATATATATATATATATTCAAATTTGTTTATGTATAAATATAATATTTTATAAGTTCTTTAATAGAATTGTCAATATAATATTAATACTAGCTTCAAGGGTTAGCTCAGTTTGATTGAGTTGATTAAGTTTCCGTTGTAAGTACCTTGCTAATTAGAAAATCACAAAGCCTAAATTTTGAATAGATCTCTTCACATTAATCTAAATTTTCTAATAAATGTAACGGCAACCTAATATCCATAAACCACCCTTAATTTTTTTTAATCAATATTAAAATTTATTTAAAAATTAGAAGTAACGGAAAAAATCCACATATACCGAGTTTCTTAAACATCGATAACAATGCCATACTTCTGTAAGATAATCAAAAAATTGTGGCGATGACGTTTTTGATACAGAATTAAATACAACCATCCATATTATCTACTTTAATCGATTACGTTGCCATCTTGAGAGACTCGAGTATAATATAATGTATACATACCCCATCCATATTGTATTGTTTGATCGATTACCCTGCCGCCTTGGGAGTCTCGACTATAATACAATGTTTTTGTTCTTGTTAAGATATGAAAGTTTGTTTTCAATGTAAATAGTAGATCATTATCATTAGATGAACGGAAGTACTTTATCACATATGATTCTTCGATAAAATAAAGTAATTGTGGAGGTGTTAAAAATAATTTGTGAGAATCAATATATACTCAATTCTCATAATAAGTGGATCAGTGTTTTCAATTCTGCAATCAGGCAATGCAATAATCTTTATTTCTAAAGACAGAGAGAACATCTTAGTGCATTAACATGGAGAACATCCCAGTGAATTAACATGGAGATCACGCCAGTGAATTGTGACGGAGTTACCAGCATGCAATAATCTTTATTTCACAAAAAATGAAGAACATCTGAGTGAATTTTAATGGACTTACCAAGTATCTTTTTAAAAGAACCCTAAAATATATATTTTTCTGATCAGTCAGGGGTGTACATGATGAGTATTACCTGTCCTATTAATTTGTATGATGTTTTGGATCTTTATGTTAACACTTATAAAACACTTACCTGTCCTATTAATTTGTATGACAGAGAGAACATCTCACCATCACCATCTTGTTGCATGACACATTCACCATATTTATGGATGGCACATTCACCATCTTATTGCATGACCATTCATTCCTTATATTATTCTTTGACCATATTAATAGTTTATCTCTCCACACTATATTTATCAAAGTAATCTGGTTAGATAACTCATTTCCATTGTTAATTTCCTAGTTACTTGGTGACTAGATATCTCCCTCTCCCCCCAAGTCTATAGAAAGATACTCATACTAATAGATATCTTCATGACCAATATCACTACCACCCTACTTAAAAATTTATTATTGTTAAAACACTTGTATCTAGATCCATTTGAATTTTGATTCGCTGACACCTTAACAAATAATGAACCATATTTACAAACACTATCCAAGCCCATGGCTATTCTATCTTCCAAATCAATAGAACTTTTTGCATCGTTCTACATCCTAATTCCAAGAACCCTCTCAACCACCTCTTCCCCTCAAGTTGAAATTTTTCTCATCTACATTCACAAGACATCTAATCACATCTATAAGATATTAGTGAAAAATAATATCAAAATTTATTTCAAACTCCACAAAATTGTCTTGTAATTTTTTAGAATTGAAAGCTAAATCAAACCATTTTCTATCTCAAGGCCTTTACTAAATTCTCTACTCCTATGATAAATTATATATTTAGTTAAATGAATATATCTATCCAAACTAAGATAAAAACACATATTCTAAATATTTCTCATAATTCTAATAACATCAAATTTTAACACCACTCTATGACTACTCCTTTTAAATTGAGAAATATTTGACAAACTCACCACTCTTAAAAACCCATCATCTTCCCCATTAAATTTCCCTTTTCATTATTTTGGTTTTTTAACCATCTTAATCATTCTTTTCATCTTTTAATAAGCAAGAAAGTTATATTTCGTATTTTCTTTTAATAACCAAGGACCTCATATTACCATTAAACTTCCCTTTTCATTATTTTGATTTTTTAACCCTCTTAATCATTCTTTTAATCCTTTAATAAGGAAGCTATATTTCATATTTTCTTTTAAAAATCATAAATTTTTGTTGGTTAAACTTCCCTTTTCATTATTTTAGTTTTTTAACTATCTTAATCATTCTTTTCATCTTTTGATAGGAAAAAAATTATATTTCATATTTCTTTTAATAAGCAAAAACTTCATATTTCATCTTACATATTTTTAATTAATATAATTCTATAAATCTTTGTTGGTTATGTCTCTGACTTGCGAGAATAGATAACATATTTCATATTACATATTTTTAATGGATATACTTGTATAAATCTTTGTTTGTTATGTCTTTGACTTGCGAGAATAGATAATATGTGCTATTTCATATTTTCTTTTAATAAGAACCTCATATTTCATATTTTTAAATTAATATAATTTATAAAATATTTTTAAATTAATATATTTTTATAAATTTTTGTTTGTTGTCTTTGACTGGCCAGAATAGATAATATGTGGTTTAAGAAATGATAACTCAGAGACATCTAAATTATTTTTCAATTTTTTTTTATGGATTTTGCGTCTTGAATGACATTTTTAAAGCAAAACACGATTTTTAAAATATCTCAAAATGGAGATGCGAGGTATCGAACCCCGTACGTCTCGCATGCAAAGCGAGCGCTCTGCCATGTGAGTTACATCCCCGAGCTGTGCTTTATGCTTCAGCGTTTACCCCTTCAATAATCTCCTGCTGTATTAATGATTTCAAAATCGCAACATGAAATGTAATAGGGAAGAGCCACTATGACGAAGCGTAATCGTAGATCTTTTATTTGATATCTAAATTATAATGTTCATATGCAAATACATTTACCAAATCAATGAGAGAATAATGAAAGTAATTTAGTGTTTCAAATTAAATAAAATGTAATTTTTGAAGTAAAGAGTTTAATTTTGTAACTTTTATATATCTAAATAATAAAGGAAGGGAAACATTTAAAAATGACTTATGATATTGGAATAGATAATATTATTAAATTAAAGTTAAAAGAAAATTTTAATATAGTTAACCAACAATATATATATGTATGGAACATTCTATAATTGATATACACTTGTTTATTTTAAAATTTATTAACTCAATTTGTTATAGACATGTCTAATTAAAAGTTTACTAATTCAACTCGTGATGAGTGGCACCGTACAATATAAATCTATGACACTAACACCTAATTCCATTGTTTAACTTTTAGGTCTTTAATTTTAATATTTTATGATGGTTGAATTTGAGCTCGCTCTTTACTAAGCATCTTTATTCATATATTATTTTATTCTTATTATTTTTATTTTATAATTTTTTGTTTTGCTAGATCATTTGAGTCCTAAGATGACTACCATATCTAACTTTTGACTTGAGTAGCCACAACTTAGTGGTATCTAAGTCCTCAAAATCAACATAGCACCGGACCTAGGTCACAGTAACTCTTAGCATGGTTGGATATCAATCTATAAAGTTTCCAATAAATCACCTTAACATAACACCCTATCATAATATGCTAGTAAAATTTTATGATTTTATTTATATAATTATGTTTTTTAATTATTATTTAGTAATTACTTCTTTTATAATAATTTTTTTATAAATAATAAATTAAATTATAATAATTTTAATACAAAAATTATTTAACTTAAATAAATTTTTATACTATTTGAAATATTTTAGTAAATTTTATAAAAATATAAAAATGAACATAAATACAAAGATCCCATGTTCCTCTCCTCACTCCTCTCTTAGTTACCTGTCTCATTTACTAGAAGAAACCGGGATCACAATTTACTCGAGGAAACTAGGATGAGAGTCAAAACTCCCACCCCTACCAAACCAGTTCAATTTTGATTCTCTATATCAAAGGAGTACTAAATTTGATTTCGTATTATTTAAAAAATAA
>APFE030161396.1:0-16650 GCA_000404065.3 Pinus taeda
GACTCGATTGCTTTTAGGAATTTTTTCAATTTAGTTATGGGAATGGTATTATTTATATATTATCAATGATGATGGTGGTATTTAATTTTTACTAAAATTAATATGGTTTATTGAACTTTAAGAAAGTAAGTGATTGAGACTTTTTAATATTTTATATTTATGAAAAAAGAGATAAAAGAGAAGCTTTCTTAGATCATTATAGTTTTGTTGACTTAACAAGTTGATTAGAAGGTTGATAGTATGACAAATGTTTTGAAAATAAAAATGAATCTGAGTAAGGGTCAAATAATCTAGAAGAAAGTGATTTTCATCTTCAACTCTCTTAGTATCGCAAAGGGGACGTATTCATTTGTCTCAAGGTGTTTTGGGAATAGACCAATGCTTGATTTCACTCACAAGCTCATGAGAATTAGTTCTTATCTTTACAAGGTTTATTTTCTTCTTAGCACTTGTCAAGGCAAAAAGATAGTTCTAGTTAGCAAGAGTGAGGTTGATTACCTCCTTATAATACCCTAACTTCATTTTTCTCTCTAACTCTTTATCATCCCACAACTTATCCTTAAATTTGTAAGTGATTATTTTTAATATTATCTTTATTCTCCAATATGGTCTCCTCCTTTATCCCCCAATTATCCTTATGCCAACATCTCTTGAGCCAAAGGTGGAGGTTTAGGTTTTTACTAGAATTAGAAGCAATTTTGGGACGCTCTTGGCTTCTATATTGCACAACTTCTTTTTGTACATTAGATATCTAAACATAATCATGCTTTCAATGAGAGAAAGGCTAGCTTCAATCAAGAGAAAGAGAATAAGATACAGGGTATTTCCTTCAATCTTGAAGTTTTGAGTTATAAATTGTTTTTGGATCATCTCAATCTTTCTCTACTTTATCTAAATAAACTGCAAGCTCAAACCTCACATCCATATAAAATAACAAAAAATAACAAAAGTAATGAGAACTTCAATTTTTTTTTTTTTTTTCTCAAATCCTAAAATCCATAGACTTACCATTTCCTTGATAATCATTTATTTATTCAAAATTCCATAAACCTAATATAAATATATTAATTAAAAAAATCAAAAATCTTAACCGTTTACCTATTCACCATTCCTTTATTCAAAATTCCATTAACATAACATTATAAATATCGAATTTGTAAACTTCATTTTACTTTTTAATTTAAAGATGAATCATTAATGAATTATAAATGACAAAATGTAATCGGATCGAAGCTGAGGATGGAGGAGAAAATTGATGACTTTTCGTGATCCTTTGGTGAACTCGGCGTTTGAAAAAATAGCGTGTTCATGATTATTGACTCTCTGAATTTTTGTGAATTTCTAGTGTCATGTTTGTTTTTCTAAATGCCCGATGAACCATTATTGAATGATCGGACCATTTTTGAATAATGAGTTTGAAGGTTCTATGGCCTCTTTATTTATTTATTTTAATTTCTATTTAGAAAGACGTTCTAATTCGGATAATTAGTAGGTAAGTGCAATGGTTTGTTTGTGGAGTTAGATAGTTAGAGAGGTAAAAAATGATTTAGTTTAATTTATAGATGAAATAAGTTTTTCACAGGAATTTATTAAAATTCGAGAGATTTTTTGTTGTTTAAAATATATTTTTTTCGACAATATAATTTTAAGATTTTTTTGTTGTTTAAAATATATTTTTGAATGCATAAATGGATTCAATGTCCTTGAAAACCTATATGGCACTCGAATTATGTAGATTAAACAATTCAAACTAAAGTTTTAAAATTAACCAAAAAGATAGTCATAAAAAGTCATTTCATCTATATCATTACTGAATTTCATTGTCCCTTCTACACTTCAAACTAAAGTTTTAAAATTAACCAAAAAGATAGTCATGAAAAGTCATTTCATCTATATCATTACTGAATTTCATTGTCCCTTCTTAATTCGGCCAGTAAAGAACACATCAGAATCGTTATATTATGATTTTTTTGGTGCGCTTGATTAACTGGGATTTGAATTTTTAATCAAATAGTTTACATAATATTTAATAATATCATCATCCTAATTGAGCTACTCCTTATACACAATGGTTTTTTGTTTTTTTAAATGCCCTTTTGAATGCATAGATTCAATACCTTAAAAAGATTTGAGCCATCACCTTTTCATATTAAATAACTTAAATTTATGTTTCTTAAAGATCTCTACTTAATTTTGGGTAGAATTAAACAACTATTCAAAGAAGTCCATTTTATTTATAATTTAGTGTAGCCCTTTCTTTACTATTAAATGTTTTAAACTTATTGTTCTTTACTGCATTGTTTTACTGTTAAATGTTTTAGACTTATTGATTGGAACTGGTCAATTTTTTTTAAAGTAAAATCACTATTTTTTGTTATTTAAAATGTGATTTTGACTTCATATATGGGTTCAACAAAATCTCTAGCTTACTGGGATTGTGAAGAGTTCACAACTCAAACTTATGATTCCAATAAATCCTTGTTAAGGGTTTTTTTATTCCTACCCAAACAAACATACCATAATTAATGGTAAGAAACATTTATGAATATTGAGGGTGTGGATTTTTGTGTCTTTTTTTTTAATTCCTATTTGGAAAAGACAAACCTTTATTGAATTATGAATGGGAATACCAAATATTGAATTTTTCATTTGTAAAGCACTTTTCTTTTTTAAGTTCTAACCAAAAAGAACATTATAATCATTCTAAACATTTTATTTTTTAGATTTTATATATTTTTGAGAGATAATTATAACTAGTCAAGATTTATCTTAACTCTAGATCTATAAAAAGCTAACAGGAATAACATCATCTCTTAAGATGCAAATCTTTTTTTGAATGCAAAACTTGAAGAGAAATTTACATCAAGAAATTTGGATTCCTTTCTACCAAAGTTTTTTGATAAAATAAAAATTAATAATAATTATATAATCAATAATTTTATCTTTCATATAATATAAATATTAATTTAAATTTAAAAAAAACAAATATATCTACACATAAATTACAAAATATTATACTAATATAATATAATAATTATTTTAATAAATTTAATTAAAATTAAAATCAATTAAGTTATACATAGTCTTTTATTGGTTTTAAATATGTAACTTTATTATGGTGTTAAATATTAAATTTTATATATTTAATAATATTTTAAAAATCAATAAATATTAGAATATTTACTTATAAAAATCAAAATATGAAATACTTAAACTCGATCTTATTGAATTGTCCATTCTTGGAGTTAGGCAAGGAAATTGAAAGCGAGAATTATTGAATTTACCTTTGCTGCCCCAACAACATGGGCATATTTAAACCATGCCGTGACAAATGGTTTCCTGAATAAGTGTATTGTATACAAATGAAATGGGAATTATTCAGTGTATTGTATACAAATAAAAGGGGAATTATTCTTTCAATTCGGGGAAAACAATTAGATTAATAAACAATTAGATTAATTATTGTTTGGTATGGTGGCTTGTGACTTATATGCAAAGAGATTTCTCTCTGAAACAAACTTTTTTAAAGCTTTGCTAAATCTTAAATTTATTAAATATTAATAGAATTAATTAATTGTTTATTTTATTTTTTCATTAAAGGAACTATTTTTTAATATACAGTGTTATAATATATATTACTTAATAAGAAATAGTTTTTTAGTTATTATTAAATACTAATGTAAAGATACAATTTGTAGAAATTTATAGTTGCCAAGGGAGTAGTTCAATAGGTCCAAGTTCTTGTTGTAAAATTTGCAAAAATTGAGAGTAAGGAAAAGTCAAATCTCCTTGAATCTGCCACTTAGGGTTAGCCTTGACTTAGATATTGACTCCACCCGACAAATTAATAATCTAGTGCAACTAAATTATTATATATTCTATAAATAGAACAGATCCAATACTGCTGAGGCCGGAGCCTCCTTGTACATTTTGCCTATATCAATAGATTAATTTTACTTAGAAAAAAAAAAAAAGTTTACGTTTACGTGTTTCTGTGTTTATAACCTGCATACTGAGTTGTAGAGTGCCTCTCGGCGCAACAACTATTTTTATAAATTATAATTTGAACAAAATATTAAATAAAAATAAAAATCTAATATTTTGTTGGAGAGACTTATTGAGCCTAGAGGCTCATTCTACAACCCAATATGACGAGATGTGTAAGTTTGTCTATCCGTTTGTTCCCTTTAAAATAAATATATAAAATAAACATTTTGTTCTAAATAGAAAAATAATATCTGCTATAAAAAAATGGTGTTGTAAAGTAATTGGAAGTAAAAAAATGTGTGAGTAATAATAATTTTTTTTTTTTAATGATTAAAACGTTTATTTGGCCATATATACTCTATTTAGCATTCAAAAATACAATTTAAATAATGTAAAATAACACAATGTATTTTGCACTCTAAAGAAGTTTGCAAGTGAACAAATTTGTGCACTCTAAAGAAGTTTGCACTTGAACAAATTTGATCCCTCTCAGCTCATGTTAGATTTGTACTAAAGATGAATCTATGTTGTTTGTAAAGTAAACTATGAGGAAGACTCATGTTAAATTTGTATTTAAGATGGATCTATATTGATTGTAAAATAGAGTATAAGAAAGATGTCTAATATCATTTAAGTTGAGATCAAATTAAAATGTACCTTTTTAACCTTGTATTTTTAAATCAAAATAATATATATAATTTTAATTAAAATATGATCAAAAATCAATTATAATCCTACCATGCGAAAAAAACAAAAATTTTATTCCATTTTTACCTTACTCCCGGCGGAGAAATGGCTCATTGTTGAATTAAGAATAGAAAAGGTGGAACTATCGATGAGCATTCTTGAATTGAATTTCCATGTCACTTCTTGGTTCCGGTCAAAGAAGAAAAAATCATTTATAAATATTTAATTTGTGAACTTTCAATGTATTTTTCATTCTACATGGAAAGATGGATTATTATTGAACTATAAATGGCCAAGTAGACCATTGTTACCAAGTTCAAATTGAACATAAATATAAATTCTATTTGGCAAAGAAAAAATTTGACTATCTAAAATTCATGTAACATCTAAACATTCAATTAAATATTTTTTTTGTATAGTGTCATTTATTATTGGCACACCTTTCATAACATGACAATTAATATTATATCCTTACCATAGGCATAATTTAAATAGTTAAATTTAGGCAATTACTAAATGTGCGACCATAGAAACATTAATGCACCTGACATGGGGCGGTGTTTAACACTATATAACACTCCCGCGCGGTGATGAGAGAGAAAAAAACCGCGCGGGGTGTTATATGGTGTTAAACACCGCCCATGTCAGGGCGCATTAATTTTTCTATGGTCGCACAAATAAGAGCCGCCGTTAAAGTTAATGGTTTTTAATGTTTAATCGCCCCCCTTCCCAAGGTCATTTAACTCTTTCAATGCCATCAGAGGTGTCAACTATCACCGAGCTCATGCATTTATGCCAAGTACTCATTCCAGATTGTTCTTGTGCAGGTGGAGGTTTGTCCATTGTCGATCCTGACAATGTTGATAAGACGATTGGGAGTCAACTAGGGTTATCGAGGTAACCATCTACCCTTCCCCATCCGGTTAATCTCGGCATTCGAGCACTGTTTACTCCGGTGGATAGTTCTGCAGCGTTAAGAGTTTGACAAGGTAAGGTTTAGAGTTTTGCAGGTTCTAAATGGCTATGACGCTCACCAAAACTGGGTTCCCTGATTCCATTAATGTTGCCTTTCCATTCTTGCAGTCCAGAGAAGGGTTTGGTTCCTCTTTCGGTTGTCTCATCCTTCAGATGGCACCTATTACATAGAGGTTCACCCTTTTATTCTACAGAGTTAGAACAACAGTGTTTCTCGATGGTGACTCGAAAGAGGTGTTTTTACAGGTAAGATTATGTTTTTCTTTTTGCTTAGGTTGATTTACCCTCTTCAACAGAATTGAGTTTTATACATTCTCTTACCCTTATCATTTTGAATGACAGAGGTTCTTATGGTTTCTATGGCTGGGGCTTCGACCACAGGTAAATTTTTCATGACTTCTGCTTTAAAATACGGTTCAGTACTTCGGACTTTTTTAATTTTGTTCATTACTTCTGTCTGCAATCCACCCGAAGAGGGAGGTTTATCATTCGAGCTTGTCTAACCCTCGATGTTCTTTCTCCATAGGTAAATGAAGAAATTTCACCGATATCTCTTCACAAAGATGAAGTTAGGGTGATCCTAATACCCAGTTTCACGCTTTGGTTACAGGTTGGTCCACTCTTGCGGCTCGAGTCTTTCCTGAGTCTGGTTGCATTCGACTAGGTCGCTCTACAAGTTATTATCCTATAGGGTTTTGTCCTCTAGAAAAACCCCAAACAATAGTTGAATTGTACTGTTTGATTTCAGGGTTAAATTCTCTTCTGAACCCATGGCGGATTTGTTATCATCGTTTAATTTTCGCCTTCTTTTGAGTTTATGAGGTTCAAAATCTTATGTTTGTGATGTGTATAGAACCATTTATGACTTTTTTCTTTGAAATTGGTTCCATATTATTATTATTTAATGGAGACCTATGATTTGGATGTGGGTTGTGCTCAGTGTCAACTTGACTACGCATTTTCGCTGGAGTTAACTATTTAACTTATTCAAAGAGAAATGTTGTCATTTCCTCTAGTTTATGTGTCTATAATTTTTAACTTAAAATAGATGTTGTCATTTCAATGTGATTCCCACCTTTAGATTTTCCAAATTCATTGTATATGTTGAGAGATGTTTCCATATATCTATATATATATAAATATATATTATATATATATATATATATATATATATATAATATATATTTGAGCATGGATTTTGGTGTGAAAGATATCATTCTTTCCTTTAATGTTTATTAGTGATAACATCCATAATTGTTTTTTTGTAGCTTCCTTAAGTTAATTTCATGAGTAAACAACTGTATATGCTATGGTTATTTGTTTCATTTTACTGTAATACTCAGGTTTGTTTTATTTAAAGTCAATGTAATTAGGTTTATACAAAAGAGAAATAAAGAGTTACTGTTTTAATGGAATATATAGTTCTTTACTACAATGCCATTCAAGTCTTTTTATATTTCTTTCTGCTATTAATTCTATACAGAAAGAAAATAAGGATTTTTCATCTGAGAGCATACGAGACTTATCTATGTTTTCTTTTAGCTTTGTTAGCCTCTATTCTTCCTTCTACAATCTTGTGTTGTTATCAGAAGATCTCTCCACCCAGCCTCAAGTCTGGAAATGACGTCTAGACTCTCCTCGAGCTCTTCCCCTCTAGGTAGTATTTATGAACCCTACGTTCAATTTGGGGTATCTTGAGACATCAAGACTAATAGTCCAACCTCAAGTCACATAACCTCGTCGGGTCTCCCACTGGTTTATCTAACCCAGCTCAAGGATTTTCTCATGGCAACATTTTTCCTTTATCCGCAATGTGTCATTTCCTCTCTCCAATTCTCCAGCCACCTAGGCCTTCCTCGAATTCTTCTTTTGAGGAAAAAAGTGAGTAACCACCCTAATTGTCTCAGGAGGTTTAACAACTATTTTCCTATTCATGAAAATACTTTAATTTTTAATATGTATTATTCATAAATTGTTTTGGCCAACTCAGCCACAGTTCTTTAATGTTCTCATCAAACATATAATGACAAAATCATAATAGTAAGTAAAATTAAAAGTAAAATAGTAGAATAAATTAATTGTTCATATAACGCAGGGTGTTACATCCCCCCCCCCTCTTATGAGGAACACCATCCTCGGTGTTCGCTTTGGTTTACAAAAATAGTGCAGGATAAGCTTTCTGCTTGAAATCCTCTTCTTCCCATGTGGCTTCTTTCGGGCCAAAGTGCTTCCACTGCACTTTAACCTAGGTGATGGCTCATTTCCGCAAGGTTGTTTCTCTGCATTCTAGAATATGAAGAGATTTTGCCAGAAATTCTCCTTCCGGTTTGACCTGCCCATCATCACGGATTACCATCAGTAGTTTAACTTATAATAAAATAATTATATACTAATTTATTTCATTAACTGATTTACCTGCACATTTTCCCAGTTAATTATATGTTGAACATTGTACACATATTTTTTTAACAAGGAGACATGGAAAACATTATGAATCTGGATATGGCTTGGTAATGCGAGCTTATATGCCACATGTATAATTCATTCCAATACTTGACAAGGACCACAATACCAGGGTGCTAATTTAGCATACCCTCTCTACTGCAAGGTACTCTTCTTCGACTTGACCCGTAAATACACGTGATCTCCTACCTGGAATTCTCTATAGGTCCTCTTTTTGTCCGCATAATCTTTATGTCTGTCTTGAGCAACCTTTAAATTCTAATGAATCTTTTTAACTGTTTGCTCCATCTTGGCTAGCATATCAGGACCCAATGTCAATTTATTGACATGACCATTCCAATCCATGGGTACTCTACACCTTCTTCCATACAATGCTTCGAAGGGAATCATTCCCAATGACTCGTGGTGTTCGTTATTATAAGAAAACTCTACTAAGTAGAGGTAATCACCCCACTTGTGCGACTACTGCATCACAAATATTCTTAACATATCCTCTAAAACTTGATTAACCCATTCAGTTTGACCATCTGTCTGAGGATGATAAGAAGTATTGAATTGGATCTGTGTGCCCAATCCAGAGAAAAGGGTCTTCCACAATGCAGATGTAAATTTTACATCCCTATTTGAGATCACCACTTTAGGTATCCCATGCAGTCTAAATATCTCTTTTTTTGCTTAAGCAAGAGTCGAACCTTCTTTTCATTTCTTTGTATAAAATATATTACATAAAATACAAAAAACCCAGGGTGGAAAATGGCTAGAGATAATGCTATCTCTAGGCGCCTTGGGAAAAGAGCCAACGGCTCGCGACCTAAGCCAAAAGACTACCGAATCACTCGTCCCGTCCTCTAGGATCCAACGAGCAAGAAACTAAATGATTCCAAAAGTACATGACCCCTTTCCACATAGCAGTGTAATTAAAAAGGAGATATGGCCCACAGAAAACAGAAATCGGGCCTGCTAAGGAAACTAAGTATCTGACCCGGACCCCCCAACATGCACAGTGATCCTGAGCCATTGATCCTCCACTGCAACAACCAACAGTTGAAATAGATACCGGGTAGAAAAGAAGCCAAGAGAATACCTGCCTGATGAGGGTGGTATTCTCTCTCCTACTAGAGCCACGTGTTGCGTGATGAGTGGCATCAAGCTCATTTCTAGGAAACCACTTCCAGAGTTGAGGGAACCCGATGAACCGAAAACCACCTTGACGGCGGTATAGAAGAACTAGTGGTGGACATAAAGAAGAAATAGATCTTATACCTAGAAGATTTCAGGTCCGTTGAGGAAGCCATGAATCTGACTTGGACCCACCAACATGCACCTTGAATTTCAATCATTGATCCTCAACCGTTCGATCCAACGGTTGAGAGGGATATCGAATAGAAGAGAAGTAGGAGGAATACCCACCCGATTAGGCGGTATTCTCTTTCCTTCCTGGGACAAGTGTCGATCAAAGAGTGTCATCGGACTCATTTCAAGAAAACCACTTCAGGTAATGAGGCTTTCCAAAAACCCAAAAACCATCATAGCCATGGTATGAATTAAAAAATCGTTGATTCGCTACATCCATTATCGACATATCCATATCTATGGCAGAAATTCCACTGTTCCTTCTAACTGGAAAATCCCCACCCCATCTCCCTGCAGAGCAAAGCTGAGTTGATCCGTGGAGAAAGATAGATTAAATAAATCCTCTTGCTGTAAATCATCGCCCACCTTAGAAATCTGGGTCTGAGCTGTTCTGGGCTGATATAGATGACAACACGTTGAATGTCGTTTTCAAAATTACCCCAAGAAAACTGCTTCCTGTTGATTGTGAATCTACTAAAACCCAACTGTTGCAATCAACTAGCATCCCCTGTTCTGATGGATTTCTCGGTCCACATTCGCTTGGTTGAGACAATCATCCCTCAATCTACCCTAGGGAACCTCTTGCCATCTATACTTATTGCTGCTCTTAGCATAGAGAGTGCCTTTATTGGCTAGTATATCCACCAATTTATTGGCAGTCCTACGCACATGTGTGAACCTTAAGGTTCTCATGTTCTGAAGGTGGAGATGGATACTTTGATAGACCTGAAGAAGCCTCCAATGTCTTGAGACTTTTTCCGGAGCCGAACCACAACAGATTCTCTTGATCGAATTGATAATCAACTCAGAGTTTGCTTCAATTATTATGTTTTGAAGATTGTCGTTCTCTAGGATTTCTAAATATTTCTCTAGGGACATTAGCTCCGTCATATTGTTTGTGGTTCTTCCCAAATTACAATGAAAAATGTATTGTATACAGCCCTTTTCATCCCTTATCACTCCCCCATAACCAGCGATCTCCGAATTTCCTTTTGAGGCCCCATCTATGTTACATTTCATATATCCCTTGAGGGGGTGGATGCCATAAATCTTTATTAGTGACTAGTTGCCCTACCAATCTGTTATTGCCCTAAGGAATAAGCCCCTGCATACCTAACTGAAGTAGTATCTGCACATCAACATTTGAAGGGAGGTTCTTAGGGGGTGTTTGCATTAAAGTCCCAACTGTCTCCTTGAGTTGTTTTAAAATTTGTTCCATGATACTCTGGGAGGAATTCTTTTTATTTTCAAAAATTCTATTGTTGTGTTCTTTCCAGATGTCCCAAATTAGGAAGCTGGGAGCTAAAGCCCAAGCTTTGTTTACCATTTCATAATCAGAGAAGTTCCTCCTCCAATTCCTTAGGGTATTGGTAATGCTTCCTCTGTCCCTATCTGTTTGTCTGAATATTGAAGCAATCCCATCCCACAACGTGGAAGTAAATATGCAGAGGTTGAAAAGGTGCTCCATAGTTTCCTCTTGTGATTCACATAGTTGGCATCTGGATGGGTTTTTTGGATGTTCTCCTAGGTCATAATTTTCTTATGATGCACTAGCCACATAAACAGTTTGGTTTTCATCCATCCTTGGTTCCTCCAAAGATTCTTCCAAACCCCATCCAGTTTTGTAGAATCAAGCTCAAGGACTATGTGTTTTGCCTCTTTAAGATTAAAAGTGCCTTCATTGTTATTTCCCCATCTTAGTTGGTCAGAATCAACTGATATCAGGATCTTTCTTTGATCCAGGATGGTTGTTAGAGCATCAGCCTGTGCTTTCAAGAGGCCATTATCCCTACAATCCATTTCCCTCCAAGTTCTCCATTTTCCTCCGCTATTTGTCTTATCCCAAAATTCATTTACTTGGAGTAACCCTTTGGTGTCAGTGTCATGCTTGAGATCTGCATAGTCTTCTCTTAACAACTTAGGTTTCTATTGCCATTTATCCTCCCACAACCATGCAAGGTCTCCAGCTCTAATTTCCCAAAAGCTATTTCTCTGAAATATGCATCTCTTCTCCCAAGATTTATTCCAGATGTGGGAGCCTTTTATGATTCCATGCATTCTTATATGGTCCTTGTCTTGCCAATTACCTGCATATTTCTGGTTCCAAATTTGTGCCCAAGGAGCATCTAAATCTTTTATCCATCTCCACCATAATTTTTCCCCCAAAAACTTGTTTAGCACTTCAGGATCATCTAGTCCTAAACCTCCGTGTGTTTTAGGTTTACATATCTTTTCCCAGGCAACCAAGGCCCATTTCTTCTTTTCTTCCCCTTTGCCCCAAAGAAAATCTCTTTGGATATTTCTGCATTGTTGCATAACTCCTTTTGGAGCTGGAAGGGTTGAAAACATGAAGATGGGAACTGATTGAGGATAACTTTTATAAGCACCAGCATGCTTGCCAAGTTCAAAGACCTGCTTGTCCATTTTCAAGTTTTGTCCTGAAGCTTATTAATCACAGGCTCCCATACTGTCTTGTTCAGAGGTTCGTCTGTGAACGGTACTCCCAAATATTTGGATGGTAGCATATCTCTTTGAAAGCCCAAAATTCTGTAAATGTTTCTCTGAATAGCAATGTTAGTGTTGAAAAAGAAAATCTTTGATTTGGAGAGGCTTACCTCTGTACCCACCACCATTGCAAAGTCTCTAAGGATTTGTTTATAAGCCAGTGCTTCCTTGACCGTGGGAATGCCCTGTAGCATGGTTTCATCTACAAATTGTTGATGGGTTAAAGCCTGTTCATTCTCGGATAGTTTGAGACCCTAGATCTTACCTGCTTCTTTAGTGGACTTGATAACTCGGCCTAGTCCTTCCATCATAAAAATAAAGAGAAAGGGGGAGAGAGGATCTCCCTGCCTGAGGCCTCTTAAAGGATTAAAGGTCTTTTATGGAGAACCATTTACCAGAATTGAAAAACTAGAGGTAGTCGACTACCAGGGCCATTACCCATCTTACCCAGTTGTGGTCAAATCCTTAAGCTAGAAGGACCTTTCCTGATGTAGGCCCAATTTAACTTATCATAAGCCTTTTCTAGGTCCATTTGCATAATCATTCCTGCTTTCCTTTTGCTTATCATTGAGTGAACCACCTCATGAGCTTGAATGATATTATTGAGAATTTTTTTGCCCTCCACATATCTCGTTTTCTCAACAGAAACCAGAGTAGGAAGAAGGGGTGTAAGTTTGTTGGCAATTATTTTGGAAATTATTTTATACACCACATTGCATAAAGCTATAGGTCTAAATCTATTTGATGTAATAGCATTGTCCTGTTTTGGAATCAAGGAGATGAATGTGTTGAGCGCCTTCAATACTGTTCTATTATTCCTGGAGTCCTCCACCACATTCAGTATATCTTGCTTGACAATACTCCAACATGCTTTAAAGAAATCTACATTGAAACCATCCGGGCCTGGCACTTTTCCATTCTGCATATCTTTGATGACTTCACTAACCTCCTCTTCATTCATCGACCTGTTAAGATTATAATTGTATTCTCTTGTTACTAGCTTAGGAATGTGCTTTGTGAAATCACTAATAAATTGTGATCTATCTAAGAGAGGTTCCTGTGCTATGCCTTGAAAATGTTGGACCAACACAACTTCTATTTCTTTGTGGGTATTGAGATGGTTGCCTATGGAATCCTTGATTGTTGAGATCCTATTGTGAGACCTATGCTCCATTGTAGATCGATGGAAAAACCTTGCGTTTCTATCCCCTTATTTTAGCCATTGTACTCTTGATTTTTGTCTCCAAAATATTTCCTCTTGTTTACATAAGTCCTCCCATTCCTGTTGATGTTTGTTAGCTTGTTCATTTCTTTCCCCATCAAAGCCATCGGTGATTAGGGTCTGATTAATTTCCTTCATTTTCCTTTCAATAACCTTTTTAGCTTCAAAAATATTACCAAACTCATTATTATTCCAATCTGTGAGTCTGATTTTGATATGTTTCAATCTTTTGTGTAATAGAAACATTCTCATCCCCTGGATCTGCAAATCTTCTTTCCACCATGTTTCAATGTTGCTAATAAAGTCTGGATGGGTGAGCCAGATATTTTCAAACCGAAAAGGTCCATTTTTTGGGGTTCCTATACAGGATGCCTCAATTTGAATAGGCCAATGGTCCGAGCCACCAAAGGGGAGAATCCTCGTTGTCATATAAAGGCATGTGAGCATAAGGTCCTATGAGATAATAAATCTATCTAGCTTTGAGGCTACTTGAGACTCTCCTCCTCTTTTGTTGTTCCACGTAAAGATTCCATTACTTGTATTTGTGTCTCTGCCTAGAGTTCTAGTCCCACCCTTTTTTTTCTGACAAGGATTTGATCATGTTAAAGTTCCCTCCCAGAATCCATGGTATTCCTGAATGTCTATCTCTTAGATCTTCTAGACAAATAAGTAGTCTGAGTTTGTCATCAAATTTCTGTGGACCATAAACATTTGTTATTAAATAAGTTTCCCTATCTCCCAAAGCTTGAATAACCACTGATAAATAATTTCTAGATGCTTTAACATCCACAATGTCTATTCTTTGAGGGTTCCAAAATGTGAGAATAACTCCTATTGTTTTGTCTGCTTTTATTTCTAGAAATTCATATCTATTAAGCCATTTGCTGTGTATTTCTCTTATTTTTTGAATTGAACATTTAGTTTCCTGGGTGAAAATCATGTCTGGTGTTTCTTCTTTCATTCTATTGTTAAGATCTCTTTGCTTCCTTTTACTTCCTAGACCTCTGATATTCCAAGATGTGAGCTTCATTAAGAAAGATTTGTAAAAGAGTAGTTGGTTAGATCTTTCATCTTACCTAAATCTATCATCAGTTTTCCACATTCTATCAGTAACTCGTTTTGTTTCTTTCTACCCCTTTTCCTTCCTAGGTTTCTGGGAGCGAGTCCTGATGTGATTTTCAAGGTTTTCACCCCTTCGTTGTCCTGTCTCTCGAGGTTTCTTTTACCTCCCAACCCTTTTGCCTGAGTTATCCACAGAAATAGCTGCTGCACTCTATTAAACTCCTCTTGAGGTAATGAATCCATAACTTCCATGGTTCCCTGTTTCAGGAATTTTTCCAGATCTAGATGTTCTCTTTCAAGAATATCTTGCAGTTCATGATCCTCTGTTTCCACCTCACTTAGGGTCATTTCTTGGTCCATTTCAAGTTCCATGTTGCTCATCATAGTCTCCTTTTGTTGGTCAATATCCTGTATCTCCTCTATATTTTCTTCCTTTTCCTTCTCCCCTGGGCTATCCTCCATGGTCTGATTTTCCTTTTCTAACTCCTCTTCTTCTTCTAGTACCTTGTACCTGTTCTGGCTTGTCTGCTTCCTCATTGTTGTTTTTTTTTGTAATCTTTTCCCTCCTTTACCTCTATTTCCCACCTTGTGAAAGCTATCAGTTTCTTTCCTTGCTATAACTTTACTTCTGCTCTCTGTATTGTTGAGAGGGTAGTCCCTGAATAGGTGCCCATGTTCATGGCATTTGCAACATCTGAAAGGAATATGTTCATAATCCACTGCTTGTACCCATTCTTCGTAAAAAACTTCCAGGATCACTTCATCTAGTAGAGCTCCAGAGAGATCCATCTCCACACATATACGGGCAAAGGAAATATACTTTCCCCTTCTAGTTGCCTTAGATATTTTAACAAAACGCCCTAGTTTGTTTCCTATTGCAGATAATGATTCTGGTTGTCAGTAATCTAGTGGTAAGGAGTAGAGTCGTACCCAAACCAAGACCGAAGAGAAAGTCTCACGCTCCGGGACAAAATTCATCATCCAAGGCCACATATAGAGGCCTGCAGCTGCATAGAAGTAGGGCCCTCCTTTAAACACCCTATCTTTATCCTCAATGTTAGTGAAAACTACAATGAAGAAACCCTTTGATCCAAGGTGTAGGTCTATGTCCCCTCTAGGTTTCCAGTGATTTTTAATCCATGCCTATAGCACCTTCTCTGTTGGCCATAACCCCATGAATTCACAAATGATTGTGTAAGTCGCCATGTGATCCCTGTGCACTTGCAGTGCTAGATCACTTAACACCACCCTGGGTATGATAGTGGTCTTAGGCTTACATGGACCATTTTATTTTATTTTTCTTCTTCTTGATTCTTTTTCTCTTCCCCTTTTTCTCTTATGGATTCCCCCCTCCTATTATTTTGTGCCTGTGAGTCTTCGTTGTCCAGTTTCCCTCCTTCTGAAAAACCTTTTTTAGCCTCCAGTGGTTTCTTGCCGCGGTTGGAGACTACCTGACTATAGGAGGGAGTGGTGCTCCCCACCTTACGCCCCTCCATGGCATCCAACACTTGATTTATTTATGTAAACCCTAGCTCGTACTAGTCCGTCTTGAAGAGATTGATCCTTCCACCCAAAATCTTTTTCCGTGCGGTCTAAATATCTCTCTCCTAAAGATATCTATGATTTTGATAGTCTTGTAAGTAGATTTTACCAGTATAAAATGAGTGGTTTTACTTAGCTTATCAACCACCACCATAATTGAGTCATGATGCTTTTTAGTTCGAGGTAGACTTGTGATAAAATCTAAAGTAATCACCTCCAATTTCCACTCAGGGATAGGCAATGGTTGAAGTAACCCAACAGGGTGTTGGTGTTCCACCTTCACCAACTAACATTCTAAAAATTTAGCCAAATATTTAGTAATATATTTTCTTAAGCCTGGCTAGAAATAACTTTTCTTGATAGTTGAAAGTAGTTTTTGGTATCCAGGGTGGGAAACAAAGGGTTTCCTGTGAAATTCATCCATTAAAAATTGTTTAATAGAACTCTAATTGGGAATATAAATTCAATTTCTAAAGGTTAACAAGTTATCAAGATTTATCACATATTCATATTTTTCCCCTTTATTTTGAGCATTAATTTCTTGCTACCAAAGGAAGGTATATTCTGGATCCTTAAGAGACGCTTCTCTAATCATATCAAGGAATTTCAACTTCACTTGGCTGAAATGTATTTCATAAATGCAGTGCAACTTCCTACTTAATGCATCGACAACTCGATTTTCTTTTCCTTTAAGGTGTTTTATTTTAAAGTCAAATTTGCTTAAAAAGGTTGTCCATCTGGCTTGACAGGCATTTAAGATGGGCTGATTAAAGAAATTTGTAAGGTTGCCTTGATCTGTTAACAACAAAAATTTCTTCCCCATTAGGTAGTGTCGCCACATTTTTAATGTGTGT
>APFE030161397.1:0-52905 GCA_000404065.3 Pinus taeda
CAAACTTAATCTAATTACCTCACTTTAAAAAAAGATTTTATGTGACCCACTTTTATAAATAAGTGAAAGTCACTTTTAAAATGGTACTTTATGAGCTACTCACTAAATTGTAACTTAAATAAAAGATTAAAAAATACTTTTTATAATGGGTGAGAACACTTTTACATAAAGTAACTTTAAAACTTAAGTTACATGTGCTTTTTGGAAAAATAACTCAACAAAAAGAAAGACTTGAACCTGAGACCTCTATTCTCATAAAGCAACTTTGGACTAAGTGAGCTAGTTTAAAAGGTTAGTAATTTTTGGAAAAGAGGAAGAGGGTTTTTTGTTTTGTTTTTTTTTTAGTCACTGAAGCTTTGGAGTGCGTGCTGACTTGAAAAAGCTTTTTTCTTACAAAACAAAACACCACACAACCCAACACGGACATGAAAAAAAAAAACCAAACATTGTGGCTTCAAGTTAGCTTTCACCAAAAACTAAATATTTTCCTCAATGTTTCTGATTTTCCGAAATCACACTAAGGCACGATGGAAAAGAGCATATGCATGAGAAAATCCCTTTCTTTTTGTTTCTAATTTTCCCAGATCACACAGAGTCGCACGGCCAAGAGCATACACAGAAATGAAAGGTATAGATCCAACAATAAAAAATAGAGAGCTAAATAAACCGAAATAAATAGAGAGATGAATAACTAGAACTACAAAAAAAATTGTATACCTCCAGATCTTAAAAATGACGTAGCTAGGGCTATTAGAAACCTTTTCGCGTGAAATGAAATGGATTCCTCACTAGAATAGATGCTCTTAACAAAATCGAGCAGTCCTCTCGACCCGAAACCAGTCAAAAACAATAGATATAGGAAACGAAAATTAAATGTAGTTGTACCGTCTTTGGATTTGGATTACCAATGGATGTGGCCCTCAAATAGCTCTGATACCATGTAGGAATTTACAGGGTAAGTTCCTCAGACATACCACCAAAGGACACCACTCACAAACAGATCACAGATCAATACACCAGTATCCTTGATGCAATTAAAACCCTCAAAGAGGGAAACAGTCCATGACCTGATCCAACATGGCCACTTCAAGCAATTTATTAATAAAAGAATGAAAATTTACATAAGTTTCTCTCATGAACAGTCACCCTACAAATGACCCTCCAAGCTCTTTAAATAGAGATCATGGACCAATTGGGTGTTAAGCCATGGATCAAGTGTCTGTAATACCCAGGAGAGAATGAACTGTCAGATCACTTCATGTCTAGAACATATCATGACTGTCAAATTGTAAGTTACGAAAGTACATAGTAAAGAAACACAATTTACCTAACTCTACACTAGACCAAGTTATACTTAACTATTTCCTATGTGCCCAGATATCCCAATAGAAATGTCTTGGTGGAAAGAGGAGTTCTCATTGATAATGGTTCTCAATGAGAACCCATCTCAGAAGAAACATAACATGAACCAAATTAATTAAACAAATTCTTTGGGTAGAAATCACATGAGAGAATTTTTTCGCCGACGTGTTTCAAACCAACAAGTGTGGTTCATCATTAGGACCAGATGAAGAGGCAGACCATGACAAAGGCTTAAATAGAGATAAATGTAGAGACATAATTTTAAGTAACGACTATATTTGAACTCAAGGGAAGAGTTTGTACATCATTTTAGAAAATCCAGATTTGTCTTCAACTTGGAAACCCTTACACGAGACTGTTCAAAGTGATGAACTTTAATAGCAGTGGCCCCTCCATATAGGGTAGTAATTTCTGTATTCAAGCTTCTGTGATCCATAATGAATTAAACAAAATCTTTCGATAGAAATTACATGAGAGAATTTTTGGGCCGACACGTTTCGAACCAACAAGTGTGGTTCATCATCAGGACTAGATGAAGAGGTAGACCATGGAAAATGCTTAAATAGAGAGCAATGTAGAGACATAATTTCAAGTAACGACTATATTTGAACACAAGGGAAGAGTCTCTATATCATTTTAGAAAAGCCAGATCTATCTTCAACTTGGAAACCCTTACACGAGATTGTTCAAAGTGATGAACTTTAATAGTAGTGGCCCTTCTGTATAGGGTATTAATTTTTGTATTCAAGCTTCTATGATCCATAATGAATTAAACAAAGTCTTTCGTTAGAAATCACATCAGAGAATTTTTTGGCCGACGTGTTTCAAACCAACAAGTGTGTTTCATCATCTGGACTAGATGAAGAGGCAGACCATGGAAAAGGTTTAAATAGAGAGAAATTATGTCTTTACATTGCTCTCTATTTAATCCTTTGCCATGGTCTGCCTCTTCATCTGGTCCTGATGATGAACCACACTTGTTGGTTTGAAATGCGTTGGCCAAAAAATTCTCTCATGTGATTTCTACCGGAAGATTTTGTTTAATTCATTATGGATCACAAAAGCTTGAATACATAAATTACTACCTTATACAAAAGGGCCACTGCTATTAAAGTTCATGACTTTGAACAGTCTCGCATAAGGGTTTCCAAGTTGAAGACAGATCTAGCTTTTCTAAAACCATGTAGAGACTCTTCCCCTGTGTTCAAACATAGCCATTACTTGAAATTATGTTTCTACATTGCTCTCTATTTAATCCTTTGCCATGGTTTGCCTCTTCATCTAGTCCTGATGATGAACCACACTTGTTGGTTTGAAACGTGTTGGCCAAAAAATTCTCTCATGTGATTTCTACTGGAAGATTTTGTTTAATTCATTATGGATCATAGAAGCTTGAATACAGAAATTACTACCGTATACAGAAGGACCACTGCTATTAAAGTTCATCACTTTGAATGGTCTTATGTGAGGGTTTCCAAGTTAAAGACAGATTTGAATTTTCTAAAACAATGTAGGGACTCTTACCTTGTGTTGAAATATAGTCATTACTTGAAATTATGTCTCTACATTGCTCTCTATTTAAGCCTTTGCCATGGTCTGTCTCTTCATCTGGTCTTGATGATGAACCACACTTGCTGGTTCAAAATGCGTCGGCCAAAAAATTCTCTCATGTGATTTCTACCGAAAGACTTTGTTTAATTCATTATGGATCACAAAAGCTTGAATACAAAAATTGCTACCCTATACAGAAGGGCCACCACTATTAAAGTTCATCACTTTAAATGGTCTCGCATAAGGGTTTCCAAGTTGAAGAGAGATCTGGATTTTCTAAAACAATGTAGAGACTCTTGCCTTGTGTTCAAATATAGCCCTTACTTGATATTATGTCTCTACATTGCTCTCTATTTAAGCCTTTGCCATGGTCTACCTCTTCATTTGGTCTTGATGATGAACCACACTTGTTGGTTTGAAACGTGTCAACCAAAAAATTATCTCATGTGATTTCTACTGAAAGACTTTGTTTAATTCATTATGGATCACAGAAGCTTGAATACATAAATTACTACCCTATACGAAAGGGCCACTACTATTAAAGTTCATCACTTTGAATGGTCTCGCGTAAGGGTTTCCAAGATGAAGATAGATCTGGATTTTCTAAAATGATGTAGAGACTCTTCCCTTGTGTTGAAATATAGATGTTAGTTGAAATTACGTCTCTACATTGCTCTCTATTTAAGCCTTTGCCATGGTCTTCCTCTTCATCTGGTCTTGATGATGAACCACACTTGTTGGTTCGAAACGCGTTTCCCAAAAAATTCTCTCATGTGATTTCTACCAAAAGACTTTGTTTAATTCATTATGGATCACAGAAACTTGAATACAGAAATTACTACCCTATACGGAAGGTCAACTACTATTAAAGTTCATCACTTTGAATGGTCTCGTGTAAGGGTTTCCAAGTTGAAGACAGATATGGCTTTTCTAAAACGATGTAGAGACTCTTCCCTTGTGTTCAAATATAGCCGTTACTTGAAATTTTGTCTCTACATTGATCTCTATTTAAGCCTTTGCCATGGTTTGCCTCTTCATCTGGTCCTGATGATGAACCACACTTGTTGGTTCGAAACACGTCGGACAAAAATTTCTCTCTTGTGATTTCTACCGAAAGAATTTGTTTAATTCATTATGGATCACAGAAGCTTGAATATAGAAAATAATAAACTTGTTGGAGGAGTATTCTTGGTGATATAATTTTCAGCGAGAAATAGTCTTGGAGGAAACTCCTCAATGGAAAGGGCCTTGGTGAAGGAGGATTCTTGGCGAAAAATTAGTTCCGAGATGACATAACATCAAAGGGACCTACATCACTGACCCTTAAGCATGGTTTATGTTTTATGGTGGAGACATGTGGGACATGGTGGGTTAAGGTTAGACCATCATGAATGCATTGAAAATAAGTATCTTAATGCAAAGTGTCATGGAAGCCAGAGAGGTTACCACATGGGTGCAACATGGTAGACTGATGATGTGGCACTGCCTGATTAGCTAAAACTTTAAAGGGGCATGTCTCTCAATTGAGGGTTTAGATTAGGACAAAATTTATATCTTCGAAATTGTCTTAACGAGATGAACACAACTATGTCATTATTTAAGGTTTTAATAAGTCAGAAAAAAGATCAAAATTTCAGGCCCCATTTGCATGATCGTATTGTGGATCTTGGGTCAACATAGTAACCACCTCCTTCTAACCTACGTTTGATTGGGGATTATGAGGGGGTGTGTTACATTTTTTTGGGTAGTGGAGGATGTATATAAAAAGCTAACCTAACCTCCAAGGTATATTATGAAGATGAGGTCATAATAATACTCATTTAGCTACTTCCTTGAAACATAAAAGAAATACTGAGAGTTTTTTGGTGATATAATTTTATCCCAATTTGATTTCTAGATTGAAAGTTATGCCGACTTAAAATTTTTCTTATTAAACCCTGCCACATCAAAAAGCAATGCCATGTGGAAATTTCATATGGTATACATGGTTGTTGGTGTACGAGATTCTAACAAACCTAATATTTGCTACATAATGGCCAACAAAAATCCGCTCAACATCAAACCTTTTAGCAAAACACATAAGTTGGGTGAAGTCTCACCTGAGAAGATAATGGGTAACTATCGAAACTAGGTTTCTACATTCTGATAGGATTTTCAATAGCTTAAGACATTAAACTCGCACCAGATATAAACTTATCGATCCTCTTGGGATTGCACACTACACAAGACCTCCAAATCCTTCTATTTACCAGTTAGCGTGTGGGTCACAAATGAAAACATGCAAAGGGCTAAAGCGACTTACACCTTTAAACAATTGAGACGAATTAACAACACCAAACACTATTCTTTATAGGGACACAATAAAATATGAATATATTACCAGACTTTCAAATAACATTCAAGACATTCATGCATACTTAGGGTTGTAGCAAAACATTAGGAGCATGGTAAACTGACACACCATAAACAATGAGATACATTAATACATTAACCAAAATATTAGGGACAACCCAACCATCAATTCTATTATTTCATCATATATAAGAAAATGTGAGCCACTGCAATGCAAAAGTTATATAATTAGGATCACTAGCCATAGTCTCTTGACAACATACTAGAAAGGAAAAAAACCCATAGTACAAAAATATCCAATGTTTAATATGTATGATCGACTTTACATCATGGGTTGTAGAGTAGCTACAAACATAGACATTAAGACTTAATACTACATACACATATAGACAAAACATTAGTGGAATTTTGTGGTCTATAATGGGCCTCCTATGAAAAATGTACAACCAAATTAAACTTTATAAGAACCAATAGGATTCAAGATGATGATGTCAACCATGGGGGATGATTCACCATTTTTGGAGCTAAAAAGTAAAAGGATTAAAAAATAATAAAATAATAAAAAAATAAAGCTACTTTTTCAACTCCTATTTTCAATTTATCTCCCTAAGCGTTTACTCAAATTTCGAGAAGTAGTACTTGTTGGATGAAAAATTAAATTCCTCCTCTAATGAGTACCCATTTGGCATACATTCAATGTACCCTACTACACGAAAAATGAGAAATACATGAAAAAATGTGATTGCAATCACGTTTTTCATGTATTTCTCATTTTTCATGTAGCAGGGTCCATCGAAAGTATGGAACATGGGTACTCCCTGAATTAGGAATCAAATTCTTCATCCAACAAGTATTTCCGCTAGAAATTTGAGTAAACCCATAGGGAGATAAGTTGAAAATATGAGTTGAAAAAATAGTTTTTTTCTTTTTTCCCTTTAAAATTTGATGATGTAATCTCATCTTATTTTATTATTTCCACAATTTTTTTAATTTCCTTAGGAGGCCCATTTTAGACCTCAAAATTGCCCCAATGAGTACATGTAGAGTAACAATATTTTCCTTCAGCAGTCATCGTCCTGTTGTATAGTTCACTGATCAACCTTCTAACCCCCAATCCATATAGAGAATCCTCTTTTATCTATCCCTAGAGGCTCCTCAAACCTTCTTGCCCTTCTCCTCCATCCCTCCATCTGTCTTATAGGTCATTCAGATATTATATGAGAACTCCCTTAGCTGCCCCATGTGTGCTTAATCACCTTTTGAAAATATATCTTTCCTATTTTGTCCATTCTACCAACCTTCCTTTGCCTAAAAAATATCTCTAACTTCCCTTGCCATGACTTCCCTCTCCTTCTTTGCCACTCAATCCTCCTTCTATGAATAGAGTCTCTTATATGTAGCCTTCTATAATGCCTTCAAGGCTTCCTCTTATGCCTCAATCTTGGTCTTAAGTTAATCTCCTTTATCAACATTCTCTTGCATTGTTCCAGTGGTTAGACCTTAGGTGACAACACCAACATCCTCACTTCTTTCTCTTTGTACACTCTTCAACAATTCATTACACTCATCTATTACTTCAAATACTGGATCCTAAAGACTAGTCCATGACTTTTGGCATTTACAGAGCTTTTCACTTAGCTCTCTAAGTTGTGACTTTTCATGTATCATATTCTGCTTATTAGCCAAACTCATTGCACCCAAGCCATGCTTCATTTGACGGATCTGTTCATTAACCTTGAATATTTTCTCATGTCCTATACCATAACTAGAATTGCTGATAGGGTATTCAATAATCAATTTCCTTGCTTGATCATGTCCTATCACCATCTCTCATACTTGGCTATTTGTTCTTTGGCTTGTTGAATGAATTCCCTATGCTTTTGTTCCTTCAACGGTGTCTACAGTTGTTGAAGTGTCTCTACTTCTGTCACCTATGCCTTTAGGCCCTATATTGCTTCTCTTATTTTTGCTGCCACATCCTTAGTAGGAAGGGAATCATTAACCAAACCTTCTATAAGCTCCCCATACACTTGTGCCAAGGCAACTCACCATTCTACCCTATCTTCTACTAGCCGCTCTTGTTCTCGATGCAACTCTACATGAATTTGTTGCGTCTGTTCTAGCACTACATGTGTTATCATTAGTCTCTTGTGTAACTCACGAACCATGTTGCACTACACCTAAGTCAAGTCTTCCATACCCAACCATGAAAATATCAAATTGATTTAAGCCATATCAGTAATGCTTTATTGTGCAACCCCTTCCCATATTTTTGCAGCTTTGTTAGGAAAATACAACATCTGCTTGGGCTGCCTAGATAAGGATGCTTCATGTGTAGGCTGGTAAGAATGGGGTTGAGATCTTGTGATATGTAGACCTTTGAACTTTAACAATACTTCTTGTACAACTAGCTTGGTGCTCATCTCATTCATCATTTGTTGCAACTTGTTCAATTTTACTTTTGCCAAATCCTCCATTTTCTCTCCAATTCATTCAAAGTCATCCACTATCAACATAGTCTAGATTGGAGATGCACAGGTGGCCTTTCACTTCTTCCTTTCTTGCATGGTCAACATGCTTCATGTGTTACTCTTTAGGACCCTCTTCTTTACTGATACTACTTGTTCTCCTGATGTCGATGGTCCTTCCTATGGTTCCTGCTTTGGAACAACTGAGGATTGCGCCTCTTTTTTCTCCTAGCCCAAAGGGGTCCCATGAGTATCTTATTGACTTGATTTTTATTAAACATCTTGGGTGTCCTCCATAGTTACTTTCCAAGTTTCTTCACATAAGTCCACTATCTCCTGAACCTCCTGCACTGTCAATCTATAGATTGTCTTTAGCCAACATTGACATGGACCCCTATGTGGTAAGAGTCAGATAAAGTGCAGGTCAACATTGAACTGTGCGACATCCTTGAATTTGGCCACACTCTCCTTAGGTATTCGAGGTGTCTCTCGAATAACCTTGCATAGCATATCTCCATAAACGAAGAAAATTATTATGTTTTTCTTCTTCCGCTCTGGTTCTTCTGAATCCCAAAGGCTCTCAAGCTTGGCTGTTAGGATGAGATGAGGAGGGTCATTTACTCGGTTGAAGCTCTCTTGTATTTACAAGGTGACTAAAGTAATAAAAATTAAGAGCCATGCATAATCAAAGTCTTTGTTTTTCTCCTGAGTGTCCAAACAATCATGCTGGAACTGCTTTAGTAGAAAAGGTGCCCACTTAAACCTTTCTCCCTTAGTGCACCAATTTTACACCAAGATTACTTCGACCGAAACTTCATTCACCCTATATTTTCACAACAATTTGCAGGCTATCACCTGTGTAGTGAATTTGGTGGCTTGATCATTGACTAGTAATTTTTTTTTATCTTAATCACCTTTGCACTAGAATTTTTTTCCTTAATTATGGGCCTAGGATCTTCTTCTTCGACTAGTAGGCCTATAATCTTATGAATTAGCTTGACAGTCAAAGGTACTAGTCTACCAAGGCACAGATATCCCCATGAGCACATGCTAGAAAACACTTAGTGAATGAACTTACTTCGTCTCCTTGTCCAAAATGTGGGATGTCAAAAAGATTTAGAATCCCACTTGTCTCTGAACCACAGGCCCAGTCACGTGGTTCTAGTATGGATACATTATCTAGGGTCTACACTAATTACAAGTAATATTGGATATCTAGGAGTCTAGAGGGTCATAAATATTGTGATCTAAATATTTAATATGCTTTAGAAAACTCTACATTTTCCCCTCTCTCCATACTTCAAGTGGGAGATGCAGTATTTCCACAGTATACTTAAAATATCCAGGGAATATAATAGAATCATGGGGTTATTTTAGCTGTGATACATACCTCAACTTGGCTCTATATCCATTCGTTACAATTGGATTGACCCTCTATGAATTGGGTTTTGCACAAGTATCATCCCGGGTTGTTTTCTAGACTTCCTTCTTTGAAGATGCCTTGTTTTTGTATGTTTGCTCAACTCCACTCTTTGGCAAGAACAATGGGTGCTTGGTGTGCAGCTTTCACTCATCATAGGTTTGGATCTCTTTCCCCATGGAATGATATATGCAACTCATATTTTGATAATATTAACCTCCACTGCTCAACTCAATTCTAATTTAAACTTCCCCACCCAGCAAATTCTATCTCACAAACTCCTCTCCATTTATTTCCTTTTTACCATTTAATATTATAACTATACCACATTTCGTTATTTTCCTAACTCATACTTCCATGCATTAATTTCACACTCCTAGGCTATCACCTCATTATGACACCATGAACTGAGCTAATATTCTAGTCTAGCTAGTGTCCTTTCATTATAGGTGGAATGAACTGACATAATTTCCCACTAAAATTATGGTTCCTTGGTCATGGTTTCCTCATCGAGTACGATCTATATGGATATTAGTGGCCACCTGCCTATTCCACTTGGACCCCCACCATTGTTTCTTTTCATTTTCTTTAATTGTAGCATAACTTACTATTTTTGGCAGTTTTTCAGGTCTTAAACTTTCAGAGCTGTTTTGAGGGACTAAAAGGCGTTTTTAGGAAAAAACGGGAGACCAGAAAAGTCCTAAACCAATTTACCTAATTGTTTTCAGCCTCCTCTTTGAGTTATTCAAAATGAGGTATTAGGATAGCCAAACAGAGATCACATGCCAAAGTTATGACCCCGGGAAGTTGATGAACCAATTTACCTAAACAAGGCCCACAGTTTTGGCACTTCATCTCCTAGGGCTAAGTTTTTTGGATTTTTAGGGTTTTCCATTATTTCTCAATAATAAATAGGCCTTTGTGCCTCATTGTAACATAGTTCATAAGCATGTAGCCTCCACATATCTTCTTAGAGATAAGCTACCATCGCCCAAGCTAGTTGATTTCAATTTCTGTATGTAAGCATATTTCAGTTCTTTGATATTAATGAAATGAAGTTTTATTTATTCTACATCAATGGTATTAGAGTAGTCTAATCTTTCTCTATTTTTATTTGCATGTCCTCAACAAGGTTAGGGAATAAGGAGTTAGGGCTCAAATTGGTTGAACCTTTTAAAAACCAACCATGCAAACCCCAACAACCTCCCATGGCATGAAAAGAAAGATGAGGCGGCAGGAGATACTTTCAAAATATTGCTCAAGGAAGCCCTCGAGTGACAAAGGAACACGATGATGGATAAATTTTCCCAGATCCTTCAGTGTCTACCCACAAGTGACACATCTTCATCCAACAACTACTCTGGAGGTGCCACTCCTTTTAAGATACAAGTTAAATTTGCCATTCCCATACTTGAAGGACAAATAGATGCAGCTGCCGTAGATATATTGTTAAATATGTTGGAAGGATGTTTTTTAGTTCATGACTTTTCCAATCGAGAAAAAAGTACTTTTGCACTCCTTAAAGCCACCCCACATGTCAAGGACAGGTGGGAAACCTACTGTGAACAAAAGGACAAGTGGTAATCCTCATTGCTTTCAGCCACATCCACTTGGAATTCTTTCGGAGACACTGTCAAGGAACAATATTACCTTTTTCAGGAGATATGAAGATAAATACATAAAATGGACCACGCTACAGCAGGGAACGAACCAATATGTGTTGGAGTTCACAAATTTTTTCCATACCCTTCGCACGAAGTTGGGTATCAAGGATTCTGAGCAACATTTGATACTCAAGTACCGCGACTATCTACACAAGAACATCCAACATGAGATGGAGCTCTTGGACTTCTCCTCGCTTGATGCAGCTTATCAATACACTGTCAAGATCGAGCAAAAAATTAGAAAGAAGAAACAAGACTTTGGATCTGCGAATCCGAAGGAGGGGAATGACACCCACAAATCGTAGAACAAAGGAAAAAGCCAAGGCGGGGAGATCCAGTGTTATCGGGAAATCTAGTGTCCACTCGGAGCTGCTAGTCCCACTAAGACTGATAGCTATCTTAGAAACAAACAAACTAAAACTACTTTCGCTTTCCTTTATGAGAAGTAGATAAGAGGGGAACAAAGGACACCAACCTCAGTCTTGCACCTAGTTCCTTGCTTGGTTCCTCTCCTTTCTGATAGATCTTTGCCACTTCTCCTTCATCTACCTAGCTTCAAAGAGCACCTGTGGGATCAAAGCAACATAATATTATCGAAGAACAAAGATCTACAGTCATAAACAATACATGATCAGATGTATATTGACCAAAAAAATGCATATATCATCAAACATACAAGAATGTGGAGGAAATGTTGAATAGCTTTATTAATATCAATAATAGCAAAGAGGATTACAACAAATTGTTCTGACCCAACGTCATCCTCTCAACATGAAAGCCCTTCTTCACCTCATGAAAAGCTTAGATCACCCAACACTATGATGTTGTACCAAGAAACCAACAACACTTCCTTACAAGATACAATATTCCAGCCTCTGGATCTCTGTGATGAGGGATCCATATATAGATGATTGTAGGGGGGTGAGTCAGCTTCTGGGATTTTTATTACTGTCCTCTCTCTGATAGTTCTTGATTCCACTTGGAGATTGATGATCTCTTATTCATCCCTGGGCAAATTCAGAGAGGCAAGTGTCACAGGAGAAGTTTCTGGAAGATTCCATGATCATCCACCTTGCAAATTGTCCTTGCCATTTGTCTACTCTCGCCCATTGCACCCTACAAAAGGGCATTCTAGTATGCATCACACTTTTTACACTGAGCAGGTAAGATGCATCGCATCCTCTGCACTGGGCAGTCTGTATGGTCTAGTTTTGACCAGTTCTTAGCAGTTTTCTGTGGAGAACTTCTGGGAGATGATGTAATCAGTTGACCTTGTTCCTTTAGGGCATGAAGCAACACATTTAGGGACTTAGGAGCCCTTGGTTTATGGACATGTATGATTGGGGTTGCAGTGCCCAAAAATGTTTATAACACATATGGATAAATTGATGTCTTTTAGACGATTGGGCTATGTAGTCATTTGATAAGGAAACAAGGCCAGACAAATCTACTAAAGGGGATGTTCCAAGGAAAAGATAGTAGAGTGTATTTTAGAATGTTTGATACAAAGGGGTGAAGGGGTTTCACTCAGGGTGAGAGAGCAGTTAAGGGTTCTCAGACTCGGATAATGAATGAGGAAGGAAGGGGTAATCGAAATCAAAGGGCGGTTAAGAATCCTTTAACCTATATTATTTATGAAATAAATCTAAACCAAAGAGAAATTAAGAATTCTTTAATTTAAATATCATAATAAAACATTCAAATGCTTAACTGTTAAAACATAGTGTGATTTAAACAAGTTCTGAAATATCATTCAAGTTATAGCATTTAGATTGAAACACATATAAGATTATGAATAACTTTGAGAAAATGACAAAAACACATGAAAATACTTGTTTGAAACTCGCTCAACACATCAATCCTTGGAACAGTCTGATCTTTATTAATCAATCTAGCTTGTTGGCTCATCAACTGATACAATAACCTTCTGGTTCTTCTTGATAAAAAAAAGTTTATAGAAATGTCTAAAAGAATCCACCCTACATACTTTGAATTGTGAATTATTTATACAAAAAATTATTACAAAATATCTCAAACTAATTTGAGATTTAATTTAGGAAATAAAAATATCTTCTTGCAAGAAGATAGAGACAGCTATTGAATTGCTTCATGTTGTCCCTTTTATTTTGGCACCACTAGCTTTTATAGTCTGATTTTAGCCCTTTATGTTGCTTTGTTGTTTGATATTTCATGCTGGAATCTTCATTTACTTATGGCTTTCATCTGATACACTTTGACACCGATACATTTTAACTCTGCTGATGTGTCTTCATCTTTTTACCTAGTTGTTTTACTTTTACTTTACATTAACCTTTTTACTGCATATTTCTTATAATAAATCAGTTAATTTCTCCCATGCTTTAGCATGAGGTAATTGGATTTTTAACATCCTCCTATATATTTCATCTGCCTCGATGTACTTGGAAAAAATAGGCTTATTGATAAACAAGTGTTTTACCTCATGCTGGAGGTAAAACAAGTTTTCAAATGTCTGGTAGAGTACTTTGCCTATTGGCAATGCCTTAATTGATGATGTATTGACCTGTTCTTTTGCTAGCTCTTTGATTTTACTGTTGTAATCCTGTTGTGTCATGAGCTTGTCATTTATCACTAAGGGACTAGGTAACCCTTTCTCTTTCAAAATTCGAAACTTAGCCATAAATCTTTCAATGGCTACCTGCATATTATGACACTTGTCCTCCAAGTTTAGCATTAAGTTTCTCTTGGAGAGGACCTTTATCACCTCCAAAATCGTCTTTGTTTTGTCCTCTATTTCCAATTCCTGAAGCACATACTTATTTTTACTATTAAGGAACTGGATAATTCTGGTAGCATCTTCTGGCATTTCTCCTAATTCTCCTTTTACTCTTTGGATGGCCTCTGTAGCCTTCTTTATTAAATCTATCTGTTCAAAAATCACCTGAATAGATGGCCAAATATCATTGACATAGTCAATGATATTGGCCCATAGTAGTTCCTTAGCCTACCCAAGGGGTTCCTTTAGTGTCAGGTCCTTTTCCATGGCTTTTAATCTCTCACTTATCCTGGCAAATTTTTGCACTTCTACTTTGTGCATGATTTTGGCAAGCTTGTAATTCATTTCCAAGCTTGTCACCTTTTCTTTGAGCTTATTGATCTCTATTGCCTGTATGGACATCTCTTCCATAGCTCTAACCAACTTTTCTGCTTTTTCACCTAATGTACCTACTGCTGATGTAGGCTCTGTTGAAACCTATTGTGTTGTGGCCATAGGAGCTGTGGGAGACAATGAGGCTCCCAATCTAGAAGGAACAACTCTTGAGACTGCTAGGATGACATTCACTAAAACAGTGCCAAGATCACTTTGCTTCGATTGGATTAAACTATCCAATTCCTTCTCTATCTCCCTTAATTGATCATTTAGTTTGAGGACTAAGTCCATCAACTCTTCATGCCTGGTTTGGCTTTCTAATATTTCCTGTGTCTAGGGATGTTGCAGTTGAGGTATCTTCAATTGCTTTTTGAGTGATGCAATGTCATCATTCTTTTCCTTGATCAATTGTTCAGTAGCTTTGATGTCTTTGGGATCATGTCCCAATTCAATCACTACATCTTCTAAAGGCTTGATTCTGGCGTCTTTGGCCTATGAGGAGGCCTTTTCCACTTGATATTGAATTGAAATGTTGTTCAATGAATTCTGCAACCGATGGGAAGCTATGGATTTTCCTATAAGGGTGGAGTAAATCATTTCTCCAGCTTTTTTGTGCAATTCAATTTGGTCAATTGGATGAATATCCCTTGCCAATACCTCAAAATCGATCTTCTTGAAATCTGCTGATGTCCTTGGTTGTTGTACTGTTGGCTTTATGAAGGACATTTACATCTTTTCTTCCTTGATGTCAAAAGTTGACATCAACCTGGTTTGAATGGTAGGTATAAGCTTGAGATACTGTGCATAGGACTGTGCCTTCAGTTTCTCATTTCTTATTTTGATTTCCTTGAATATGTCCTTTATGTCCTTATCTTTATCAGTAAGTCTACTAAATGAGGAGAATTCTACACTGAGCTTCCTTTCTAACATCTGAGTTTGTGATGCGGATTGGTCCTGTGTTTCTCCAAATCCAGTTGTGCCTTTGATCATGTCTAACTCAGTATTAGTTACTTCCGTTGAGCCTTCTATGTCTTCCTGTTATGAAACAGGATTGAGCCTTGGCCTTTTTATCTGGTTGGCTTCATACTGCATGCTTGAAGTGTCCTTACCTAAACTAGAGGCTCCCTCTCTATTCCTCTTGGGATTCTTTTCCTCATTCCGAGGAGTCTGCAAAACAGTAGGGGTACTCATGGTTCCTTCTTGCTTTGGTACTTACAAGAATGAGATTTCATCAAGCTGTCTTTCTAAATCACACAAGGTATTTTCAACATCTACCTTTGTACTATCCCTGTTTATGAGAGTGTTTTCCAACCACTCATATTGATTGGCATATCTTTTTATCTCTAGTATGGCATGAGGAATGTAAGGACCCAATTTGACCTTTTGTCTAAGTTTGGTCATAAACCCTTGAGGGTCATATCTCCACATGAATCTATTTTAGAACTTCATTTGTTGCAGAATCTGATCTGCTTCCTGCCCTGCTTCTCTAGAATTGCAAATGAAAGGGCCTAACTGATTTTTGAATTTGAACTGAGTTCTTTTCCTGGCTGAGAAAAAGTTGACTTCATCAGAGTTCATTATCTACCTATAATACTCTAGAGAAAATAACCTCATGGGGAGGAATTTGGTAGTTTGTATGGGGCTAGCTGGCAACCATAGATTCTTATTTCAGTTTGGTTTTAGTAAAGGTACTAATATCCCACCTTACTTTGCTTGGACAATTGGAGGACTCTTTTGAATTCTTGACTTATCCTGGGTGGAGGTTTTCCTGTTAGCATGGTCATGATTGGATGGAAAAACGAGTCAATAAAGTTTGTATAGGTGTATGGTGATGAATACTTGTGGAATAATGTTGTCCAAAATATGACAAACCTGGGCTGGCCTCTAGTGTCCAGCTTCTAGAGGGTGAAGGGAAATCTCTCTGACTAATAATACAAAAACATATGGTATAGTACAGATGAGTTCTTGAATACTCTTTCATTGTGCATTCTAGTAAATTGTTCATGCATTCTTTCAGCTATGAACTGGACATAATTGTACAAAATGGCAGGAGGCTTTCCTGGGGTGAAAATAGACATGAACACTAGGATGAGCTCATCAACAAATTCATATGTGGTACAACCCAAAATACATGATATCATAGTCACAATATGCTTGCCCCTTTCAGATAAAATGGTAGAAACATATGGATGGGCATCTTTAGGAATGTGCTGCTCTTCTACAATGAAAGTTTGGAATATTTGGGCGAGTCTAGAGGGAGTCAACTTAGTGTACATGTCTAACAAATCTCCAATGGAGAGTGGGGTCAAGTTTGGACCTGGTTGGACTTGCAACATCTCATTAATTTATTCAGCTGTAATTGTTAACAAAACCTTTTGGTCAGGGGACATTACAGCTCTTTGGTTGGGAATGTAATAGGCCTGGCACATATGGACAATTTAATGAAAAATATGTACTTGGGGAAACTGGTATTTGGGAAAATTGGATTCCCAAAGGCCAATGTTATCAGAATGGCTCAGATATTTGTCTTTACTTAAACAATGAATTTTGAATAGGACTTCATATGCACTTGCGTCTCTGATTTGAAAATCCCTATCCACCAGGGGAAGGTGGTCAAGGTCCAAATGGGGAGTTGTGATAGGTTTGACATCCATGGCGATGGGGCCAGTCATATTTCAGTTCTTGTGGATTTGAATTTGGCACTACAGGTTTATTCAGATGCTTTGAAGGAAACTAGAAACTTTCAGAAGGGATTGGGCACATAATTTTAAATTTAAATTAATTTAAATTAATTTTACTTAGTTAAAACACTTCAAATATTGAACGCTTTCAAATTAAAAGGGTTGTCTGGTAATTTGTCTTCAAGTACCTCGAATTTGGTGAATAAACTGCAAATTCGGTGTTCTCGGCAACTGCAGGAGTTTAAATGACTCTGGTACGGATTTGAGAGCTTGATTAGGGTCTCTGCAGCTTCTTCAAGAGTGAAATTGGAGTTCTATTGGTGAATTCAGCGTTTGCAGGAGTCGCAGTGGTTCATAGAGGTTCACAAAGAAATGAGTGAAAAAGGAAAGAAAAGGGCTTCTCAGCCTTTTTATTGAGCAACGGTCACTTTTTGGCAGGTAATTTATGAATGAAAAGTGGGCAGATTTTCGGGTTTGGTGGGGAGGTGGTTTCTCAAGACATCGCACTGCTTTCATGGAGGAGGCGATATTTAGGAGGGGTCACCCGATCTATGCCAACACTTAACACGTAGCAGAGATGGGGCAGGGAAAAACCACTTTATCGAGCAGGTAACGGTCGAGCATCGGGTGAACCCGATATGGCTGTGGACCATCAGATGAGGGTGATGATGATCGAACGACAGTCAGGCGAGGGATATGCGTGGATGATATGAGAATAGGTTTTGGGGGGGCGGGGGAGGGGCAGGGCTTTAATCCTTGGCAATTTGTGTTTAATTAGGATTTAATCATGGGATTAAATTATCAGGCGGGGTTTAATGATGGGATTTATTGGTTTTGTCGGGGATATGGGGTAAAGTATAGTTTATAACTAAAATAAGGGTTGGGATATTTATATAGGGGATTTAATTATATACAGGAAAAGGTATATTGGGAATTATAGTATTATGTTAAGAAATTAATATGAAATGAGCGGAGTGAACATACCCTTAAGCATAAATGTAATATTTGTGCACTTTATTTGGATATACTTCATACTTAGGATAAAATATTTTTGTGGGCATTTTTGAATGAAATGGATTTCAACACGGGGTTGTTTACTTTTCATAGGCAAATGAAGTTTAACCTTAGGAAAAGGGGTTTTGTTAGGGTAATGAAGGGAAATGAATTTTATGATAGGAATTTTAACACTTGATGTCCATAAGTCATTAAGTCGAGGGTCCGGTCCCACCAAAAGTCAGAGAAATGCTCTGAGCCTTTATGACTTGAAGGATTTTTAGTACTAGAACTTACTTGTGGATGGGGAAATTAGTATGTAAATGAGTGAAAATAATGAAGGGGAGTTAATTAACTGAACTTGTAAACCATGGGTTTTGCCTTCTTAATTGCTCATGCACATTGAAACATATAATCAAGCATGATAAATGTGCATTTATCCAATCAACTTTATACTTCAGAAACCTTTCTTCTACTTACCCATTACTTACCCTACCATTTTTTCTTCATTTATTTGGGTGCATTTAAACTAGCAGACCCTTATCATTCATTTTTCTTTTGAAAAGTAAACTATCTAGTTCTAACCTTATATCATCCAAGGGCTTAGATAAAACTGACGAGCTCATTTTTTTCTCTCTACCTATCTAATGATCTGCCAAGATCAAACTGTTTGGTTAGATTTTCTTCTCTAACTATAAACATAAAATTCAAAGCATGAAATAGTCAAGATTAAGCAGTTTGACTACCATGTGTTGTGGCACATATGACAAGCTGCACACGACCATTATTTTAAAACAATAAAGTAGTAAAATAGTAGTGGCATTTAGACTTGCATAGTTTCATGATCTATTTTTGTTTTTGGGGTTCATATTTTTTCATTTTTTGATCTTTCCTTATTCATTTTGTCCTTTGATGTTTCTTTTAGGATATTCCCTATTTACATTTTTTTAATTTTTAATATGGGAAACATTTGCAGAAAGAAAATGTATGTACAATATTACAAGGCTCAAACTTAGCTAATTCAAAACTATGAATCCTGTCACTATAAAAACCTAACACCATGATATGAAATTCATTGTCGGACCAAGAAAGGAGAGATTAGACATTAAAGTTGCTATATCCAATTCTTCTAGATTTGGAAGTCACAATTCCTCCCTCATTTTTCTTCTTATGAAGAATGTAATGAAAACTAACTTTTTCCTTGATAATTTTGTCATGTTATATGCTCAAGGTTGGAAGTGGTTTGTCCTTCAGCTTGGATTTTACTAAAATGTCCAATGGGATATCTATGCAATCATTGCTACTATTTCATGGTGAATCTATTTTTTGTATTTACAAGGCATTTGAATATTTGTTTGAAGAATTTCACACTTAAAAATAATGCGTATATGTCAAATCAAAAGAGCATCACAAATATAAGCAAAGAAATTGAAATGAATTCACTTAAAGATAACATAATGCAGATACTCCTTGTTTTCTAAAGGGAAATACTAAATTAGTTGTGGTTAGATGTTGGTAGATCACTTCTCTCAACAAAAATATACTTGCAAATTCTTTTCCCCTTGGCTTTGTTTGTTGGACATAAAATATATAATATTAATATTAATTCTACCACAAATTGACTGACCAATATGAAAATTCTACAAGATGATAAATCAAGCTACATTTGCTGAGAGTGCAATGGCTCATCACTTTGAGTACGATGATTGAAGTTGTGCTTGAAGAAAAAAAATTCCAAACATTACTTGATATTAAACAGTGAAACACTATCGACAAAGAAGAAGAGTGGTTGTACTCTTGGTTGAATGATTTGATTTCAGAGGTAGAAATTTTTCTAGCACAAAGACACATGATAATAATGATGACAACAACTATGGTGATAACGGGTAATGATAAGATTACCCAGATAAACCTGGGTTGGAAAAATCACCACACATTTTCCAACTACATAAAATGAATTGTGGGACCTTCAAATTTCCAAGAAATCTAGTTTGTTTTGTGGCTTTGTTTAGAGTTTGATTGAGATTTTAGATCAACAACAAGGTTGGAAACAAATTTTGAGTCTAATTTACATTATAACTAGATGTTATTTCATTGTACAATTTTGTTAGCACTTCAAAATCATTGTGTTTGGAGTGTATAGAAGGCCTCTTATTAGTCTTAGCATTTTCATGGCACTGATTGGATATACATTCAAGAAAACATTTTCGTCAATGTGCATGTATATGATGGCCTTTTTAAGGTGTTTGTGAACTCCTGTGCAAAATAAATTAAATGTATCTCATCGTTAAGATATACATTCTCACATTCTGGGTAGTGATTTGTAGAGTGTGAACTGAACCAATAGAGAAATTCTAAGATGATCTGACAAAGTTTAACTTTTAAGTTGTGTGGAAAAGTCTCGTGAGATCTATGAGGGAATTTTTTGTGGAACTCCTTGTTGTGAAGTTAATAATATGATATTAATATGAACAAAAAAAAGTGCAAACAAGGAGGCATTACCTCATAAGTTGCAAGAAATTGCAGCTATAATATGGAAATAAAACCAATTGTACATAGGAAAAGTACCTTTTTCACAGAGCAATAAAGACAACTAGAGGTGTTACTTTAGCCTCAGAGGCTATAGCTGATATACTGCCTGTAGTTACACAATTCATTTTTTTGTTTCCTTTGGAGAATTTGGCATGTGGTTTAGCTACTTGACTTGATTTCTAACACTCATAAATGGGCCTTGTGTTCTTCATTGTCCTTGACATGTTATAATATTATTAGATGTCAGCCAAGAACACAACTATAATTTTTTACCAAGATATGACTTGAGGAGATTATGTTATCAATCTCATTAAAGTAGTTGGAGCATGGGTTTAACCAAGTGCATAACCAACATTTATAATGTTTGTCCCAATTCGTGAAAGTTACTTTTTGATGCATCTTTCTTCGAAATCCCAAACTGATCCTTTTTAAATCCTTCCTGGAAAGGACAATTGCATCTTCCATGGACCAACTTATCTTTGATGGTGACCTTTTTCAAGGGTTTTTAGTCCACTCAAATCCTCTTATGAAACAATCAGTTTTGGTTCGGCCAACAATCAAAGTGGGCCACAGGAGCAGATAGGGGTTGGTCTCTTGCAATTCCCTTTTATATAATTTTTCTTTTTGTATGGAGTTTGGACAAGTTTATAAGATATCTGATGAGTATCTTGAGTGCCTAGGTCATCGCCTCATATTGATTCTAGATCTATTGCTCAAATTTATATCTGGCAAATGCGATATAATAGGTGAATCATTTCTTGCTTGTTTTAGGAGTTCTTTAATTTCTTTCATGGCTTAATTAGCTTCTTTGGTTCTTTGTTTCTTCTTAACTGCCTTGAACTCGTGACATTTTGACTGATTTAGGCTTTGGGAGGTGATACTTTATGGATCTACCCCTCACTTTCTCTTTATCTCGCATTTGTTGCTTGTGATGACTTTTATGCTACTCTTTCCTATGTTACTTACTACCTTACAGCATTTCCTTTGCAACATGTGGTGCAATTGCTAGTTAGACATATTTTATTTAAACTTCCCACGTTTGCTCCCATTGTAGAGTGCCTTGTATTTTCCTTGTGTTTGAATTATTATTAGAAATTTATAGTTTCCCCATAAATTGTTATTAGGGATAATAAATAATGCCATTGTCTAACTTGCAAATGAAAAAAAAAAAAAAAATCGTTGGAATCTGGTCATATAATTTAAAATAAGATTGTAATTTTTTGTTATTTAAAATATAGTTTTGAATGCATAAATGGATTCAACACCTTGAAAAACCCCTAGACACTTGAATTTTACATATTAAACAACTTAAACTCATATTTTTAAAAATCTCAAAAAAAAAATAGTTAAAATTAACCAAAAAAAATACCCTAATAAAAATCATTTTGTCTATTACTTAAACTACACAATAAATAAATCTTTATAATATATCTTTATAATTAACTATATATTATAAATTTCACACTTGTCAATAATAATAAAATATATTCACATTTATCAATAATAAATAATAAAATATATTAATATTCCTCGTAAAGCAAAAAATCAAATTTAAAGCATGAAAATTAAAACACTAAATTGAGATCATCGCCATAATTAACAACCACCCACACATACGTGTTATAAATTTCAAACTTACCAATAGTAATAAAGTATATCAATATTTGTCATAAAGCGAGAAAAAAGAATCGTAAAGTCCATACAAATTGTAAAAGATAATTTCGCATGCGTAAAATTAAATCTAATACAATTTAAAGCATCAGGATTAAAACACTAAATTGACATCGTCACTATGTTATAAGAAAATATTGTAAATCTAAATCACGCAACACCATTGGCCTTGCTACAATCACCCTCACATTTGTTCCTTTGTACTACGCATCCTACTACCCTTGTTACCACCACCACAATCACTATCACTATCGCAGTATCCAGAGGAATTATAGCTTATTTTTATTTCTGTAGTTTGTAGATAAGGTAAAAAAAAATCAAAATTAAAGAAAGAAATAAAAAAACATAAAAAATAAAAATATGTTGTATTTTGTATTTTATTGTCTTTAGCATATTTTAAATTAATTATTTTATTGTAATAATAGGGTTTGGTTGGTTGTTAAGTTTTAAGGGATAGTTTAATTGGTCGAGCTCTTGTTGCTAAGTGTCTTATCTATTAAGAAGTCATGAGATAAAATCTCCTTGATGCTCTTAGGATTAGGCCCGATATTTTAGGCTGCCTTTAATGGATCTATGGACGTAGCGGCCGCCTAGTGATTGCGAACCATGGTTGTCATAAATAAAAAATGCTTTGATTGGTTGCCGCCGAGCAATTAACGTGCATGCAACTTTGAACGGACAAGATCGAGCCCGTCAAAATTAAAATCCCCCGATACATTGCAGGACCCCTGCATTATCAGAAGTTAACCCGAGGGCGGGTCCGCAAAGTTGTTTTCTTGACCCAGCTTTTTGAGACGTGGAAGCTTCCCAATCAATGTGGCCCCCCTTTGCTCAAAACCACAAACTGCTCTCATCCCCCCCGCCCCCACCCCCGCAAACCATCGTTCCTCTCACTTGTTTCTCTTGCCAAACCTACCATCGATCTCTCCCACCACCAACCTTCTGCGACACTTAGTCATCACCAACCCTTCTGATTAATGTAGTAGGTGATCGTTGGATATTAAATTCTCCTGCAACGTTCAAACACATTAATTTCTTCACACTAATATTGATTAGTGTAACTCAAACCCATTACCACCACCTGAATAAAAGTTGCTCCCCTAGCCAAAATGCGTTCTTTCACCATTTATGTCTACAACTAAAGCTCTAACATGACATTGCAAGTGAATTTCGTGATTTCAACACCAAAACATCGTTATATCCGGGTAACTATTTAACTGTCCTCAACAATTATTTTTCTTACCAATGGCTTCCCATAACGGAAAATCTAAGATGTCTGTAGGCATTCCTATGTTGCCCCCTGTAATTAAATTAGATGAATTTCATTGATCGATACCCATTTCAAAATTGTCGAGACCAATTGTGAATTCAACTTGTACAAACTTCACAATTGGGCTTATTAGAAGTATCAATATGGCAATGATGAATGCTCCTTCTAGGAATCATTGTTACCTCAGTTTTGTTTCCCTCAGACATATCATTTTCCCAAATTTGTCAATTGGTGTGAAGCTCAATATCTTCCTAGCCAAAGAGATGTTATTGCTCAGAATAATGAAACTTTGTTTTATATAACCCCTAAGTAAATCCAATAGGCCCTCCAATTAAATCCTCAAGACTCCCTTCACCATTTTTCGCTAATGTTTTAATAGAGATCTATCAGAGTATCTTTTTCACAAGAGCACATATTTTTGAATCATTTTTACTAGAAAACTCAGAATGACCCAGAACAAACCCACCTTATTTCCCTACAATGTTCCCTGTGATGTCTAAGAAGGTCATTTCCCTAGTTTCTTGTAGTTAGGATATCTCAATGATCAATGGATAGATGAGGCTATTTTGGGGTTTTTATCAGTATTTTCTTCCAGTTAAGAAACCATCCATCTGGTTCAATTACAATCAATTTCTTTCTGAGACAATTCATGACCAGTTTTTAAAGTTCAGTGTTGAAAGTCTGTTCACGCACCAATCAATTTTTATTTACCTATTCTTATATCATTAGTCATAAAGGTTCAAGTTTCCTTTGCAGAAATTGGATGCTGAAGGAAAACCACAGTAAATGATTCATTAGACCTTATTAGTGGGGAAAACCCCTAAATAATTTTATTTCAGTGATTTTGTTAATCAATTTTTGTATATGGAAATATGTATATTAAGTAGTGATGCAGTTCCCATAGTTTCAACAAAGATCAAGAGGATTTCGCATTTAAGTGAACGGTCTACAGTTGGAGACTCGTATTTATACTAGAATTTCATAGAAATCAAGATTTATGGCTCTGAGCTTCCACCTTACAGATTGTCAATATTCCTCCCCATGAGGATTTTTTCACTTGAATATATCAGACAGAGGATGAACATGGAAGATGTCCATTTTGTTTCTAGAAAACAAAAGGCTCAATTCAAACTAAAAGCACAGGCTGGCCCATTCATAGTCAACACCAACCCTGCAAAACTCATTGATTTCACGATTCCAACACACGAGCGATGGGCAATGAGTGATGGTCTAAATTTGATTTTATGTATATGACATTTGATTGAATTCCCAACTCTAAATATTTTCTAAAAAATCCAATAAGTTCTTAAGTTTTAAATCTAGTTAAATAACTATTCTAAATAGAAAATTTATGATCTCATGATATTTTTAAATTTTAAATAAATGAATCAAGTCATTAAAATTGAGTTCTTGGTAAACACTATATAGGATTTGATTTTATGTATATGACATTTGATTGGATGCCCTAGATCCTAAGATCATCGATTAAAATGTTGAAAAAGTGTTCCATCCAACTCATGTGCTTGCATCATTGTGCATCAACAACACCCATCCATAGATCTTCGTATAAGGATATGACATCTAAACATTCGAATTAATAAATGACATTATAATCATTATTTCAAGTATTAATTGGAAAATTTGAATTAAATTCAATTGATTAAAAAATTATACATCTTTGAATAGCTATTAAAATTAAGCATTTATCTTTGTAGTGGGGATATGTGGAGATATAGATTTTCTATTTAATCATGCTTAGTGTGAGTAGAGAACCATTAACAATACCTTGCATTTACTTTGTACAATTTGAGTTAGATGTGAAGAAATTTAGAACAAAATAGTCAAAATTGTAAATATAGGTAACCTCATACATGCGAATTTATATCAATTAAAAATTATATAATTCGACCTGATTAGGTCTCATGAATTTGCTATGTATGGAGGAGAAATTCATGGTTCATTCGAATAAATCTCATCCAATAATACTAACATGTGCATGTCATTAAAACAAGAAAAGGCTATGTAATGCATTGATTCAAATTTTCCAACTTGATAAGAATTTTTAGAGTTCCTTTTGTACATGATATAATTAGTGGTTGTTTTTATTTTGTTTCAGAAAATAGCATTATTAGTAGCATTGTTTCTTTCGAGTCAAAATCATGATTTAGTTGAAATTTTATATTTAATACCATTATAAAATAAATAAAAAAAATTTATATAATAAATAAATAAATAAAATATAAACAAACATTAAAAAAATAATATATTACAAATGTATAACACACGTTTAATGATAAAATTAACATTAAACTTTAAAAATTAATGATAATGGAAATAAAGGGAAAATATGATAATAATAATGAAAAAAAAAAAAACAAAATGTAAAGAGAAAAGGAAAAGAAAACATATCTAAAGATAATTAAAATAATAACAATAATTAATAAAAAGCATAAAATAGTATAATGTAATCAATAGATGCTTTTGTTTTAGTTTTTGTTCTTTTTATGTGAGATTTTTTTTAGTTAATTTTGATTGGAATTTAATGTATATTTTTTAGAATCCAAAATTTTATTTGTGTATTTATAAAATTTGAATGCCTTAATAATTTTTGAGGCCGTTGAATTTATTTATATATTCAATAATATATTTTAGAAAACAAAAAATCACATTCTCAACCAAAAAAATACTATCATATTTCAATAAAAAATAATGAAACATCTACTAATTAAATTTTACCAAATAATATATATATATATATAAACCAATTAATAATAAAAAAAAATTAAAAAATTTAATGAAAATTAAATACTCAAGTATGAATGAGAGAGCAATTCCTCAAATCACTTATCTCCATGTTATCCACCGTTAACATCCACCGAACCTGCTTTCTCTCCCCTTCCCCTCCCTATCGTCTCTATCCGCACATTGCCCATGGGCAGTGCTACAAGGAGTACGCTCCAAATTTAGTTCTCTTAAGGAGTGACAAGCTTGGAACAAATTGTTTATAGGATGAGCACGCACCGACGACAATGTTGGATTTCATTTTTTTATTTGTTTATATTTTTTATTTTCAATGGTTGTTTTTTAATTTTTAATTATTATTATTTATTTAATTATTTTAAATTTAGAAATTTGTTTTTAAAATGTTTATATTGGTTTATTTTTATGTTTTTGTTGTTTAAAATGTTTTTTAATAATTAAATTTCAAATAATTTTAAGGTTTATGTTGTTATTGTTATCTGGTTTTTTTTTAATAACTTGTTTATAGAGTTAATTTTTTCAATTTATTTATTTTCCAAAGTATAAGTAATCAATGAATAATTTTTTAAGTAATATCAGCTTCCAATTTAAAAGTTTGTTTTAACTTTTTTTATTTGTGATGATAATATTTGTTAACACTATGTTTTTAATTAAGACATAATTTTAACTTTAAAATTAAAAGTGTTGTTATTATAACTATCACTTTTTAATTTGAGGGTTAATTTTCTACAATAATATTGATTGTCGAGATCATAATATTGAGCAATAGAAATTTTTAACCATCTTCCAAAAAGTGATGTTATTGGTAGTACTAGTTTATAAAATATGGGTTAGTTTTGGTGTTTAAGATCTAAAAGATGAGTTTTCTATGCTAGAGTTCTTGTTTTTGGGATCATAATTTTTATGTTCTTGTTGTGAGGTCACAATTCTTGCATTTAATAGTTCTGGTTAAACACAATCAATTGATGACTAATAATGAGAATTTAAGCATATACAATTGCACAAAACAATAACTTACCTCTACAAGTTAACCAACACCTCTCATATAATTGAAAATATCTATCTCAAACATCAATAAAATTCTACATAAACTAATTGACGGGTAACATCTCAAGTATAATATCAACCACAAAATCCAAATTAAGCTCAACAAATATGGACGATGGTCTAGATTCATATCTCTTCCAAAATTAGTTTACATGCTTCTAATGTACCTTGGAAGAACATGTTCCTTCATTTAATGTAACTACCTATCAAAATTACTATCACTATTAAGGAGCATTTTAATTCTCCACCAATAATAAAGAAGACATCATAAATCACAAATCTTATATCTTAACACCAAAGGACTTGTACCACATGATTAACTTGTATATTTAAGGATTGGCCTTACATTCAAATAAGAATCTAATGATCTCTTTATTATCTATTATGTTTGTCATTACTAGTATTCATAATTAGTTATTATTAGATTCAAAGATCCATTTTTAGAAATGAATGAAAGGAAAAAAAAATTATGAGGGAAAGAAAATTTATCCATCATAACAGAGGACTTTTAGGGATATGTACATAATGTGACAACACTTTTGCTAATCCCTATTGTAAATATTTCTATGATTTGTATTCAAGTAAATAATGTAGAAATGTAACACATTGACTAGATGATGAAGGTGGACACAAATTCATGTGACTAAGGAGGAGGAGGAGTTTCTTGTAAACCCAATACACTATATTTAATTCACCACCAATCTCCCTAATGAATTTATGACATTGTTGGTGCAGCATTGAATTTAGAAAGTGAGATTCCTAAGTTAAGGATGAGTATGCAATCTTGGTTCTTATGGAGACATGGGTGTGGTCAACACACGTAACGTATAAGAGAATCATAGTCAAATAAAAGGGTGGATAGGAGAATGATTTTGGGAGGAGGAATAATTCTATCAAGAAAAACGAATGCAGAGTAGATGAGCGGGAGAGAGCGAGAGAGTTCATTGGGAAAAAGAATGCAGAGCATAAAATTGGAAACATTTGTAAATCTAGTATGAAGATATAACAATTGAAAACATGTGCTCTTATTGGGAGGAATGGTATTCCATGTGTTTGTTGAGGCCTATCACTGTGCTTGTGAATTGATTTTCGAGAGAGAGTTTAATGGATTCACGATGCTTAGGGGCTAGTTGGGGCCAATAAGCTAGTTAAGCGCTTGCTCAAGAAGTTGATAAACACTTGACTAGTGGCTTGCCTTTAGGATGAAAACGCACTAGGATACTAGTCATGCTTGATAAACTACTTGACGAGATGAGACACCGAAGAATTAGTTGAAAGGTATCATAAAACCCTAAGTGGCTAGCGTTGGGGTTGCTAAACCACTAAGTTATTTTCTTAGTAAGTTGATAAATCTCCTAAAGGTGGATTTTTTACTCCTGTAGTAACGAATTGAGTTAATAAACCTCCCTTTATACATATATATTTTATCTTCTAGAACTGATATGAAACTATGTGATCCTTGGTTGAACCCTTATGGTTGATATTATACTTAATAGAGAATAGAGGGTCACTATGGTGTAGCAACCAAGGAATGTTGAGAAATCTCCTAAGAAATGGACTTTGCTTCTTACCATTTGTTGAGTAGATGTTGGTGAGGTATTTCCTAAGAAATTACCTCCACAGACTCTGAATCTAGCTTAGGGGTGGCCAACTGCAAGAAATATTGCATCATAACTCGCCAATTATTGGGTGGAGATTTGGAGTTCCTCCCTTAGTTTCCAATCATAAGGTTATATAGATAAGTGTATCTACTTGTGCTTTTGTTATGTTATGAATGTTAAATGTTAATTTTATGGGTTATAATAATGAATGTATTTAAAATACTACTTATGGAGGATGGTGTATCCCTGGTTGCCCGCGATGAGATGATTTTTCTAATGGTTTTGGAGGGGATTGTAGACCCCTTTGATTGTTGATAACATCTTGAATTCATGGACACTTTCCTAGTATGTATGGCTGAATCATTGAGTTCAACTAATTTCCATTGTATGCGATTTTTATTATTGATATACATGAATTTTTTGAACGCTTGTGATGTATAGGTTGGTGGGAATCTATGGTCACTGTGTGTAAGGCACGTCATATCAATGATTGTAATAAAGCTTGTGGTTAGACATGTTTATAGCTTATTTCCCTGTTATAGCTCTGTATAATTCCTACAGAGTTGGTGTGTGAATGTGGGATTTATCCCTATTATGTTAATAGTGGAGATCATTGATTGGTTTTAAGTATGGATTTGTAATCCATTAGAGACTTCAATTATATAAGTATGGTATCCATTGGATGATGATCTTGTGCTCAGGATGAATAAGTCTTGATAGTCTCACAATAGAGTCGATACTTCTGTATGTTGAGAAATGTTAGAATGAAGACATAGAAATTCATGTCTCAAGGAATAGAGATGTGTCTCTATAGGATTGGAACTTGGTTTTTAATGACTAAGCCATGGATTGATGGGAGTGCAGAATGGAAACATTCCCATCACTAATTATATATATTCTTTTCATGTTGCACTAATATTGAAAAGTGTCTTAAGGGAGAAGTTGGTGTGGGATAGGAAATGCTTGTTTCCTGATGCTAGAATTATTTCCGTATTGTAGGGTGTGATGGTGTGTTCATCCAAGTTAGGAATGTTGGTTCTATGAATAGAAGACATGCTAGAGAACCCCCTCCTTCATTCACTGAGAAAGCACTTCTTTACATAGAATTCATGACTTGCTCGTACCATTTATATGTGTCAATGTGGCAGATTCCATGAAGGATAGGGATGATTTGTACATGTGACATGGTGTAGTTTCTAATGTGTCATTTGGGAAACACATGATAGTTGGTTCATGGAACTAATTAGCTCAAGGTTTCCATATGGTATTGATGTGGTGATTCACATGTATGGGATTCCACGTCATCTCAGAACTTGAGACCGTGGAGGAAACTTGGTGGTTTCATTCCTAGGTAGGCTATGGACTTAAAAAAACTCATGGAGCATGTAGAAGTTGTGTAATAGAAGTTGTATCCATTATCTAATGGAGGTATTCCCAATGTGTCGCTAGAAAATTGAATAGGATAACTCCAAGATATGGTGTGATGTAGTGAGCACCATGGTGGACCTTGGGTAAGGTGGAAGTGCCACGTGGGCACCATGTCATTGATCCTTTGTTGATGCGGCAAGGTTAAGGATACCAAACTTTAAATGGGCATAAATTTTGATCTATGATTTGGATCAGGGTAAAAGTTATATCACCAAAAGGATGTCAATGAGATGGATGCATTGGTGAGATCCAAAGTGAAATATGCACACTTTGGGAAAGAAGGAAATTTTGTAACCCCATTTCCACATCATGGCCATGGAGGTTGTGTTAATTGAAGGCAACAACTCCCACTAGGCTTGGGAAGTTGAAAAGGGTGGGAGGGAGCATTACATATACTTATAATGAATTATTTGAAATGGATAAAAATAGGTGCGAGTATGTGTAAATAGTTGTATATGATTGGATATGGTTGACCTTGTATAAAAATATCCTTCACCTAATTGTCTGAGAATAAATAGAATAAAATTAATATCATATATATATATGTCCTATATAAAAATAATAATCTCTATATGAAATACCAACAAGTGAATAGGTTTTCATTGCCAAGTTTAAATGAAAAGAAAAGAAATGAATGGTTTCAGGTGTTGTTTCAATAACATGACTATACACATCACCCCTTACCCTTGAGGATTGAGTTTTATTTAAAGGATAGTGAGAGGTTAATTTTTCACTTTAGGAAGAAATATATTTATTGAATTATTTTTGGACCCATAGTGCACTAGGTAACATGGCCATGCTTGCAATTCATAACTAACTAGGGAATATATATAGATACATGCATAGGGTCCTCACCAAACATTACGGAAGTCTGGAACTATACAGTTAAATGATGATTATAATCGTTGAGTCTAAAGTTATAGGGTTACATTTCACATTGGTATTTATTATAATTGACCATGCCATATGAAAAAACTTATTTATAATATGGTGACATTATCAAATAAGGATTGAAGTAACTTACTACTAAATATGAGTAATGACTATAAATGCATATGATGTGTTTGTTGTCATTGACATGAGGATACAAACAAAATATTCCACTACAATATGGTCCCCTCTTTGAAAGTGGTTACAATATGAAAGAGAAGTAATGGGTTAATGGTTATATGTGTCTAAGAATATTCTCATGCTCAACCATTGTCATGATGATTGGACTAGCTTTCTCTCCTATTTCTTAACAAAATACTACCATATATATGTTTCTATATTCTTGAAATAATGGAACCATATAAAAAGCATAGAGGAAATAATCTTGAAGTTTAGAATTGGTCATTTTCCTTTCCTTTATGCATATTGGGCATGTTGTGAATTGTCTTCTTATGCTATTTATTGTTTTAGTATTTTATCTTCTATGAATTCCATACATATTTCCATTTATTCAAGTTACAAACTTTTCTCTACCTTCATCCATGTTTAATATTTGTATATATCAAAGTTCAAGGAAAACTGATATGTACACTTTTAAAAAATTATCAATGTTCGAGAAACTATTGATATAGTATCTTTTTCTTTTTATTTTTTGTCATTGTTGATCAGGAATGGTTCATGTTTTTATTGAAATATTAAAAATAAATAGAAAATGTCAACCACCCACCCTCATCCATAGTTTGAAGAGGACATCCATTTACTATAATTTACTATGGATCTAAAATTCACATTAATTCAATGAAAATTGATGTTAGATTTAGGATGTTGAAGATTTAGTCATATGTTACACATGTAAGCTATTTTTTATGTCAACACTTCTTCTTTATAATATTCATAGACTATATAACGCTTATGAATATATGTATGATGATATATCTCATTTCCATATTTTAAATAACATGAACCCCTCCACCCATAGGGTCATGGATAGATGATGATTAAGTGCCTTACTATGGGACTCCTAGATGTTAACTCATTAGTTCAATTCCCCACCCTATTTGGGTGTTATAAGTGGACATCACCATGATGTAGCCTCGCCAATGCTGAACTTACTATATATATATATATATATATATATATATATATATATATATATATGAATGATCCCTCCTTTTCTTTTCTTTTTTTCATATTTTTTTAATAAAATAATTCCTATAAACTATATATGTTAACAAAATGAAAAATGAAATGTATATGGAATTTTACATAGAAAATGAGCAAAAACAAACAACATCACAATCAAAATGGACTTAATAAAAATACTAACCAAAATGAATACATAAAAAAATATAAAATTCAATGCTTTAAAGGCCGAACAAAACAAGGGATAAACCTATGAATAGAAATCAATAATGAAATAAAAATATGTGTTTAATGCAAATAATAATGATAAGCATTAGGTAATGTTGACTCATAAACAAGTGGAGCAAGATCCCATTCATTATTCTCTTACTCAGTGTCCCATATAGTGTGTTTTTGGTTAATGCCTCTATTGTTATTGTCTTAATTGATACATTATATTATAATTGACACTTTTTTACCTATGAAATCATCACTTATGAGAATAGTGGTGGAAAAAAGGTTAATTTTTATGTTTCCCTCAAGTTTAACAATTAGTCATTAATAGTGAATCAAAAAAGGAAATTTTATTACTAATGGATAACACAACTACATATGAATTCTATGAATGATGAGCTTGGGAGAATAGAGACTCATATGAGCATTTCCTATGATCTAGGATGTTCTCCATGTAAAAACAAGGAGCCTATTCCTATGGAAGCCTCTAAATCCAATAAGTTTGGATGATAGTCTCTTTGTTGTTTTCTTTCTCTAGTCTCACCTACATTTTTTTTTGTTTTCAGTTTAAGAATGGTCCAACAACCCTTGCATAACAATTTGAATTTTTTTTGGATAATCATCAGTGAAATATATTTTTTTTGTTATTACTATAGTAATTGTTTTTTGCTATCTCCAAAATGGTTTCCCTTTTTATGTACACTCTTAAATTTTAGAAATAAAATATTTACCTTAAAAAATATTTTAATAGTCAACAATAGGGAAATTATCTTTTGAAATCTCATTTACTCTCCACCTAGTAACATGTGTTGTAGTATTTCATAGATTCTATTTTTAAATGATTTATATGAGTGAATAAAATGACAATGTATTTTCTTGTCAACACATGTTTGGAAAAAAAAACTAATGGTATATATGCCACTGATTAGTTATTTGAAATCAAATAAAATGGAAAAAAAAAATGATGTGGTTGATTTTATTTTCAACGATGTATTAATGGAATGTTTTCAAGCATGTGCATTACCCAAGGATTGAGAAAATACAACAATATTTCTACTTGTCAATACATAGCTTGAAATAAAATTAATATAATAATCAATTTTGGTTGATACAAGTCATTTATTTGAAAAATCCTACCATGTTGTTGACTAGGCAGATAGGTTGTTAAAGAGTTGTGTTGAGCTACGACATTGTCTTAAGATCCTTTATCCATTTATATTCCATGTGAAATGAGCAAAAAGTTCCTTGTGGGCTTGTTTTCTCCTTATATAGAAAAATGAGAGGTTGATTGAGACATTAGCTCATGAAGATTAAAACCCTTAAATGAGGTTATATCTTTATAAAATGTTTATTTAATCCTCAACTAAACCCCAATTGAGGTTTTGAGAGCACATAAAAGAAACTCTATCAAAGGATTTATCAAGAATTTGATTAATTTTTTAATAAATTGATTGAGGGTTTAATAGATAACTCAATAAAGAATGAAATTTAATTTTTTCATGCAATTCCTTGCTAAAAATCATGACTAAGATTCATGGATTCACTCTATCTGGAGAAAAAATAACACATTCAAAGGCAAAGAGAAAATTTTTTGCAAAGGGTTCATGAAATGAATACCGAAACACGTGATAAAAATATGGTTTCACACAATTTCATCATAGGAAATATGGTTCAATGCATCTTCGTAAGAAGGCATTGCAAGGAATAAGGAAAAGTCTAGTATCCACAAGTTACATCCCATATATGGGTGAAAATACATTGAATTGGATTTTTCATCATACTTGGGTATTTATCATGTAATAAATGTTAAAAACCTTAAGTTGTTCGAATTTTTTATGCTTTATAAAAATGAAGACAAATTATAGTGTTAAGCTTTGATACAAGGTCTAGTGTTAAATGCACAAGGCAATATGGAATCAAATTATTCGATAACAAAAGCCTCAAAATAGTGAGAGAGGCAAGCAAGAGTATCTTCATAAAAAAGTTGATAATGATATTGTTTTGACGTACAATCATATAGAATTGAGGAGGTAGACAACAAAATTCTTAATATGAATCAATTTTTGAGTAAATTATTCAAAATGTATACAAATTTAACTATTAGTGTTTTTTTTTGAATAATCAAAAGATGAAAATGGAGTTATTTTTTCAAGTCACAAACAAAATATGGTTTTTTACTATGTTGGAAGTGGGATACTGAAATATAAATAGTTCAATAGAGAAAATAAGGAGGTGAATGTTTCTTGGTTGTTTTCATATAAAGAAAGAGAGAGTGTTCGATGGAATTATTAAACCACTACTAGAATTTGAAGTAGAGAAATATCATATATTATATAAGAAATATGTAAAACTACTTAATGCAAATTTTTTTAATGTGAAGGATCTATAGGATCTGAAATCTCATTGCGAAAGATAATAGTACAAACTACATCTAGAACTTTCCAACAATAGGGTTTCTTTAGTAACAAAACCGTTATTTTTTGTTTTAAAACATGTGTTTTATATTGTTAATATTATTCATGTTTTTCCATGAATTAGTTAGATATGACATCATATGAGTTCTAGACACATAAGCCTACATGATTTTTTTAAGAAACTATTGTTAATTATAATAGGAAATTCTAATAATTCCACTAAATTATAGATAATGTTCATGTGTGAAGTTTGGTTTGTAGTTCATATGACAATATGAGGTAGTGCATGAGAAGGAAATATTAAATGTTTATAGATAGAGGAGGGACCCATGTGTTGGTTGAGGTTTACGAATTTTCATACTTACAAAGTTTCAAAGATATTTAATATAACTTATAGAATCTTATGTCTAATATCTATTGGGTCCTAGTCAATCAACAAAGGTTGAGGAGTTAAATTAGAGAGAATCCTATGAAGGATAGGTTGAGAAAGAGGAAGAAAGGGTTGAAGAGTCTCTACATATCAATATTTAGAGACATGAAAGGAAGAGCAATTTGTCGTGTTGTCATGACAAGTTTTTGAAAAAGGAAAGGATCTTAGAGGGATGTTTGGTTATGCTCCTAACCACATTATGGCCATTTATTTGACTTAAGAACTATATTTAGGAGTTGAGTTGGACCATGTGGAAAGTTTACTGTGCTAGAAGATCTTAATTACAGGTTGGATGGAAGGAAGTTTATATTATACATGAGGAACTCTTAAAAAAATTAGGGCTCATCATCTCGAAGTTATGCCATTTTTTAAACAATAAGGGTAACATGGTCTAATATTTATTGATACATAGTGATGGAAGAGAAAACACATGGAAGTTCCATGGTGGAAAAGTAAAATTGTAAGATAGGAACTACTGTAAATAGTAGCATGGGAGAGGAAAGTGGAGGTGAAAGATAAACCCTTTCCACTTTGTAGAGAAGGAAAGAGAGACATGGCTTTCTCAATCATGAATGAGATAAAGGGAGAGAAATTTGTCATAAAAATTTAAGAGGAAGTAGGGAGATGAGACCTTCTCTTAATAGAGGGAAGGATTGAAAAAACCACCCTAGTGGAGTTTCCAAAAAGTAAATGTGCATAGATTAGTACCTAAGGACAAAATAAGTGAACCCAACCTAGAGGAATAGGTAGGATAACTATTTTAGCATAGGAGGTTAAGAAATCTTAGGAGAAGGATAATTAAAGGGGGAAAAAATCATACAAGGAGATAGGCCAATTCCTTACTAAATAAGGAAATCCTTTGTAGGATGACTAGTCTAGGCATGTTAGATTCATCACCCATTTCTTTTGAAAAAGTGAAAAAATAGAGATTGGAAAGAGGGGAAGTATCAATATATTAGGGTAATGAATTTAATGTATTCATTTTTCATATTGTACTTTAGTTTCTATGCACTTATGCTAAGCTTAAATGATCTTAATTAATAGTTGCAAATCAATTAAAGCAAAAGAAAGGCAAACAACAAAAGAATCAAGTTAAACTAGTTCAATTGGCCCTTACATTACCCTTACAATGTTTGATGGAAGAGCTAAAAACAACAAACCCAACAAAAGGGGAGGGTTACTCCTCCTTTGTGTACACCACTTATCTATTATCCTCTTGAAAATTTGACTGGTTTCTTGATTATATAAATAAACTACACTACTAGATATGAAAGAAAAACGATATGATATTTTTGTTCTCACAATTGAAGGAAACTTCCTCCTTCATAAATGGATTGTCAAAGAAACTCCTTAAATTACAAGGAAGACCTAAATCAAATTATAGGAAGAAGGATTCTCGAAACCAATATAAAACGAAATCTCAAGCCTACCAATAGTAGAAATTTCATTAAGAAATGAAGAAAAAGGTAGTAGATAATAATTAAAACCTAAATTCATAGAAGAGCCAAATATGGATGAGGGGTAAAGAAATCCAACAACATCCTCATGTTACCCATAGTTCATAGATACAAAGATGCACTTATAATAGTTAAAATATATGTGTTGACTAGTCAAAAGGATAATGAATCCAATCATACATGAAATCCACAACATATTCTTGATATAAGTTATAGATTAAGTAGACAACGAATATAAATTCTATGGACAAATATAGTAAGAAGGGAATTCCTATAGAAAGCCACAAAAATAACTTTTTAGCAAAATTAATATTTAAAAACAAGAAATATCATAATATTTAAACAAATTAGACATAGGCTCAACTCAAAATCCCAAAGATCAAAATGGATCAACTAAAACATAAAACTGTAATAATCATAATAAACAACTTCTTAGTAACCAAAAAATGATTAAGACAAACTTTGATATAAATTAAAGAATAAAAATATAAATAATTCTTTATTTTGTCAAAAAAATTAGGTATAGAGAAATGTGAAAGATTAAATTATTATAGGTTTAGGAATTTTAAGCTAATCTTACTAGTTACTAAAATGCCAATGGAAATTAATTGAAATATTTTTCTACCAAATACTTAATTTTCAAATAATATTATATTAATAATTTCTAAAAGTAAAATAAATTTTAATTTAGAAATATAAAATTTAGATAAACCATGAAAATAATTGACATTTTTCACCCAACTACAAATATAACTTTTTCTAACCTAAAATTTTCTTATTTTGATAATTTAAAACCAAACACCATATAAAAAATATTAATACATAATTACTACTCAATAGAAATTGCATATATTGTATTTGCTAGAGATAATATTAAAAAAAATATTAATACATCATTACTGCTCCATACAAATTGAGTTATGTGCCCGACATAATGTCAAGTTAAATCTATAAAAAGAACTACATTGTAAAAAGTCAATTGCATAATTGAAATTCATAAAAATAAATTTGTGTGAGAGATCCTATTAAGTCAAATCCATACATTATAAACAGAACTGCATTGTAAAAAGTTAATTGAATATTTGAATTTCATACAAATTCCCCAGCTGTTCTTCGCATTATATTTCTCTCTCTGAATGATTCTAAATGCCAATATAGTGATTCTATCTTTTCATCGGATGTCGCTCTGATGTGTTTCTAAAGACCAAACTGCTACAGTTTCTTAACATGTCATCATTCTGTGAATAGGTATGACATGATCTGCTCGGATGTGTATGGAGGAATTAACGTACTAGAACCTTTGATTGAACATTTGTGTGCATTTTCATTTGTTTACAGATGTTCTCTATGGAGGCAATTGTACATAACCCTTTGATTGAACATGAGTGCATTTACATTTGACAAGAAACTGGGTACTTTGCATTTGCCTCTACATCTTTCCAGTCAACAATAGGGAAATTATCTTTGGAAATCTCATTTAGTCTCCACCTAGTAACACATGTGTTGTAGTATTTCATAGGTTCTATTTTTAAATGATTTATATGAGTGAATAAAATGACAATGCATTTTCTTGTCAACAAATGTTTGGAAAGAGAAAACTAATAGTATATATGCCACTGGTTAGTTATTTGAAATCAAATAAAATGGAAAAAAAAAACTTATGTGGTTGATTTTATTTTCAACGATGAATTAATGGAATGTTTTCAAGCATGTGCATTATTCAAGGATTGAGAAAATACAACAATGTTTCTACTTGTCAATACATAGCGTGAAATAAAATTAATATAATAATCAATTTTGGTTGATACAAGTCATTTATTTAAAAAAATCCTATCATGTTGTTGATTAGGCAGGTAGGTGGTTAAAGAGTTGTGTTGAGCTGCAACATTGGCTTAAGATCCTTTATCCATTTCTATTCCATGTGAAATGAGGAAAAAGTTCCTTGTGGGCTTGTTTTCTCCTTATATAGAAAAATGAGAGGTTGATTGAGCCATTAGCTCATTAAGATTCAAACCCTTAAATGAGGTTATATCTTTATAAAATGTTTATTTAACCCTCAACTAAACCCCAACTAAACCCCAATTGAGGTTTTGAGAGCACATAAAAGAAACTCTACCAAAGGATTTATTAAGAATTTGATTAATTTTTTAATAAATTGATTGAGGGTTTAATAGATAACTCAATAAAGAATGCAATTTAATTTTTTCATGCAATTCCTTGCTAAAAATCATGACTAAGATTCATGGATTCACTCTATATGGAGAAAAATTAACACATGCAAAGGCAAAGAGAAAAAAATTTGTAAAGGGTTCATGAAATGAATACGGAAACACATGATAAAAATATGGTTTCACACAATTTCATCATAGGAAATATGGTTCAATGCATCTTCGTAAGAAGGCATTGCAAGGAATAAGGAAAAGTCTAGTATCCACAAGTTACATCCCATATATGGGTGAAAATACATTGAATTGGATTTGTCATCATACTTGGGTATTTATCATGTAATAAATGTTAAAAACCTTAAGTTGTTTGAATTTTTTATGCTTTATAAAAATGAAGACAAATTATAGTGCTAAGCTTTGATACAAGGTCTAGTGTTAAATGCACAAGGCAATATGGAATCAAATTATTCTATAACAAAAGCCTCAAAATACTGAGAGAGGCAAGCAAGAGTATCTTCATAAAAAAGTTGATAATGATACTGTTTTGAAGTCCAATCATATAGAATTGAGGAGGTAGACAACAAAATTCTTAATATGAATCAATTTTTGAGTAAATTATTCAAAATGTATACAAATTTAACTATTAGTGTTTTTTTTTGAATAATCAAAAGATGAAAATGGAGTTATTTTTTCAAGTCACAAACAAAATATGGTTTTTTACTATGTTGGAAGTGGGATACTGAAATATAAATAGTTCAATAGAGAAAATAAGGAGGTGAATGTTTCTTGGTTGTTTTCATATAAAGAAAGAGAGAGTGTTCGATGGAATTATTAAACCACTACTAGAATTTGAAGTAGAGAAATATCATATATTATATAAGAAATATGTAAAGCTACTTAATGCAATTTTTTTAATGCGAAGGATCTATAGGATCTAAAATCTCATTGCAAAAGATAATAGTACAAACTCCGTCTAGAACTTTTCAACAATGGGGTTTCTTTAGTAACAAAACCCTTTTTCTTGTTTTAAAACATGTGTTTTCTATTGTTAATATTATTCATGTTTTTCCATGAATTAGTTAGATATGACATCATATGAGTTCTAGACACATAAGCCTACATGATTTTTTTAAGAAACTATTGTTAATTATAATAGGAAATTCTAATAATTCCACTAAATTATAGATAATGTTCATGTGTGAAGTTTGGTTTGTAGTTCATATGACAATATGAGGTAGCGCATGAGAAGGAAATATTAAAAGTTTATAGATAGAGGAGGGACCCATGTGTTGGTTGAGGTTTACAAACCTTCGTGCTTACAAAGTTTCAAAGATATTTAATATAACTTATAGAATCTTATGTCTAATATCTATTGGGTCCTAGTCAATCAACAAAGGTTGAGGAGTTAAATTAGAGAGAATCCTATGAAGGATAGGTTGAGAAAGAGGAAGAAAGGGTTGAAGAGTCTCTACATATCAATATTTAGAGACATGAAAGGAAGAGCAATTTGTCGTGTTGTCATGACAAGTTTTTGAAAAAGGAAAGGATCTTAGAGGGATGTTTGGTTATGCTCCTAACCACATTATGGCCATTTATTTGACTTAAGAACTATATTTAGGAGTTGAGTTGGACCATGTGGAAAGTTTACTGTGCTAGAAGATCTTAATTACAGGTTGGATGGAAGGAAGTTTATATTATACATGAGGAACTCTTAAAAAAATTAGGGCTCATCGTCTCGAAGTTATGCCATTTTTTAAACAATAAGGGTAACATGGTCTAATATTTATTGATACATAGTGATGGAAGAGAAAACACATGGAAGTTCCATGGTGGAAAAGTAAAATTGTAAGATAGGAACTACTGTAAATAGTAGCATGGGAGAGGAAAGTGGAGGTGAAAGATAAACCCTTTCCACTTTGTAGAGAAGGAAAGAGAGACATGGCTTTCTCAATCATGAATGAGATAAAGGGAGAGAAATTTGTCATAAAAATTTAAGAGGAAGTAGGGAGATGAGACCTTCTCTTAATAGAGGGAAGGATTGAAAAAACCACCCTAGTGGAGTTTCCAAAAAGTAAATGTGCATAGATTAGTACCTAAGGACAAAATAAGTGAACCCAACCTAGAGGAATAGGTAGGATAACTATTTTAGCATAGGAGGTTAAGAAATCTTAGGAGAAGGATAATTAAAGGGGGAAAAAATCATACAAGGAGATAGGCCAATTCCTTACTAAATAAGGAAATCCTTTGTAGGATGACTAGTCTAGGCATGTTAGATTCATCACCCATTTCTTTTGAAAAAGTGAAAAAATAGAGATTGGAAAGAGGGGAAGTATCAATATATTAGGGTAATGAATTTAATGTATTCATTTTTCATATTGTACTTTAGTTTCTATGCACTTATGCTAAGCTTAAATGATCTTAATTAATAGTTGCAAATCAATTAAAGCAAAAGAAAGGCAAACAACAAAAGAATCAAGTTAAACTAGTTCAATTGGCCCTTACATTACCCTTACAATGTTTGATGGAAGAGCTAAAAACAACAAACCCAACAAAAGGGGAGGGTTACTCCTCCTTTGTGTACACCACTTATCTATTATCCTCTTGAAAATTTGACTGGTTTCTTGATTATATAAATAAACTACACTACTAGATATGAAAGAAAAACGATATGATATTTTTGTTCTCACAATTGAAGGAAACTTCCTCCTTCATAAATGGATTGTCAAAGAAACTCCTTAAATTACAAGGAAGACCTAAATCAAATTATAGGAAGAAGGATTCTCGAAACCAATATAAAACGAAATCTCAAGCCTACCAATAGTAGAAATTTCATTAAGAAATGAAGAAAAAGGTAGTAGATAATAATTAAAACCTAAATTCATAGAAGAGCCAAATATGGATGAGGGGTAAAGAAATCCAACAACATCCTCATGTTACCCATAGTTCATAGATACAAAGATGCACTTATAATAGTTAAAATATATGTGTTGACTAGTCAAAAGGATAATGAATCCAATCATACATGAAATCCACAACATATTCTTGATATAAGTTATAGATTAAGTAGACAACGAATATAAATTCTATGGACAAATATAGTAAGAAGGGAATTCCTATAGAAAGCCACAAAAATAACTTTTAGCAAAATTAATATTTAAAAAAATATATCATAATATTTAAAAAATTAGACATAGCCTCAACTCAAAATCCCAAAGATCAAAATGGATCAACTAAAACATAAAACTGTATAATCATAAATAAAACAACCTCTTAGTAACCCAAAATGATTAAGACAAACTTTGAATATAAATTAAAGATAAAAAATAAATAATTCTTTATTTTGACAAAAAAATATTAGGTATAGAGAAAATGTGAAAGATTTAAATCATTATAGTTTAGGAATTTTAACTAATCTTACTAGTTACTAATATGACAATTGAAAATTAATTTGAATATTTTTCTACAAAATACTAAATTTCCTAATAACATTAATATTATAATTTTAAAAGTAAATAATTTTAAAATTATGAGATAAAATTTGGATAAACCATGAAAAATAATTGACATTTTTTCACCCAACTACAAATATTAACTCTTTCTAACCCTAAAATTTTCTTATTTTGATAATTTAAAACCAAACACCATATAAAAAATATTAATACATAATTACTACTCAATACAAATTGCATATATTGTATTTGCTAGACATAATATTAAAAAAAATATTAATACATCATTACTGCTCCCTACAAATTGCAAATTGAGTTATGTGCCCGACATAATGTCAAGTTAAATCTATAAAAATAACTACATTGTAAAAAGTCAATTGCATATTTGAAATTCATAATAATAAATTTGTGTGTGAGAGATCCTATTAAGTCAAATCCATACATTATAAACAGAACTGCATTGTAAAAAGTTAATTGAATATTTGAATTTCACACAAATTCCCCAGCTTTTCTTCGCATTATATTTCTCTCTCTGAATGATTCTAAATGCCAATATAGTGATTCTGTCTTTTCATCGCATGTCGCTCTGATGTGTTTCTAAAGACCAAACTGCTACAGTTTCTTAACATGTCATCATTCTGTGAATAGGTATGACATGATCTGCTCGGATGTGTATGGAGGAAATTAACGTACTAGAACCTTTGATTGAACATTTGTGTGCATTTTCATTTGTTTAGAGATGTTCTGTATGGAGGCAATTGTACATAACCCTTTGATTGAACATGAGTGCATTTACATTTGACAAGAAACTGGGTACTTTGCATTTGCCTCTACATCTTTCCAGTCAAAGAGAAAATCATGTTGAATTCTTGTCGACATTAAACTTGACACAGTCAAAGAACGGAACACCCTGGCGCGGCCTGTAACGGCAATATCTAAATAGAATGACCATTGACGACCTGTAGCTCGAAGCTCCCGAGAAACATGGCGCTGTTTTTGTTGAAGTACAAGATGTTGGAAGTCTCCCACTTCAAAACCTCAACTTCGTCCCCACCATCTTCTCCATATTTTGATTTCTTTGCCCGAGAGATATTTTCTTTTTGTTAACCTTATCAAAACTTGAAAATTTGTGCCACCCAGAGATCGATTGGTACTCCAATTGATAATTATCCAATCACAGGAACAACATAAAGATCGCTTACCATAAAAGTACGCATAAATCCAAGCTGCTGATGTTCAAAATTATGTTACCTTGTGTATATTATATAATTAAGGTTAGGGTGGTTACTCTAAATTTAGTCTAAACTTGTCTAAACTTGGTCATCAAGTTTAGGATGGTTTTGTCCATAATTTTGTTCATGGTATTTATGAGAGTAATTTTGTCTTATAATCGTAAAAATATTGTCTAACAATTTCTCTAAATTCAATGATGTTAATAACTCATATCAAAACGAAATAATACAAAAATAGATCATCCAAATTTACATAAACTAACAATTAGTTAATAAAATCTAAATTTAATAACAATTATTCATATAATTTCATATTATGTAATGCATTCTAACCTACTTCATGAGATTCTCCTCTGAAGTTTTTGTTTTATTTATGATTAACAATCAAATAATTAGAATTTAAAAGCACTAATTCTATGGTGTGATTATGAATATTCTATATATTTATTTTTTATTTATTTATTGTTATATTTTCAAATAATTCAAATTTATAAGTAGCAACTCTAGTGTAGGTTATTGTTCAGTTTTATTGAAAATTATTTAGGGTAGTTTTTTCCTTTCTCCGTTATTACTTAATCTTGAAAATAATGATTTTTGGTTTGACTAGATGAAATTTACAGTTTAAATCTCATGATTTACACTTACCATATTTCAAAACATTTCATAATTTACACTTACAATACTTCAAAACACAACGATTATTGACTAACTTGAAAATAATGTTCAAAGCTTTACTGATATCAATATGTTTCTAAATATGTCTATCGGTTTAAACAAATATAATCCCTATATTCAGAAAACTTCTCATTAATTATAACTATCGAATTTTAAACTACGTCGTGCTTAAATGGTATATGCTGCGGAAATATCAATTAGCCTACACTGAAAAAAAACAAAGAATCGAAATTAGTCTTACAATATATTTGCTTTCCAATATTTTTTTTCAATTCGAATAGCAATATAATTTTTGCTATCAATGAAAATTAACTCCAACGTGTTGAAAAATTCGCAGTACGTTTGCAGATATATGCGAATCAGAATAGCATAGACAGGTGCTCATCCTACTCTTAATTTTTCTTTTCCATAATTGAAAATTGAACAGAAAGTCGGTTGCCAGGTGAAATAAGTTGTACTGATACATCACAAATGTTGAAGAGCAGAATATTAATAATCATCCACCATATTTTGTATTTATTTAGCAGTACAGTTTGAGAAACAACTGATAACATGTTACGCTATTTAAAGAACACAGGACACCACCAACTCTCTCGAGTTTTGGACTACAGACTTCCTAACTACCTCCCATCCTATAACACACCATAGAAATTAATTTCAAGCAGAAGCTCTTCTGCCGACTCCACAATAGACAGGAGTTTATTTCCAAAATATCGCTTCTATAAAGAATGCAGGTTTTCCTTCCAGAAAAACCCACTCCAACAAGCTTAATTATTCTGAATACCCCCCTACATGAAAACCCTATACCCATTCACTGGCACGAAAGATGGCCATGAAAGCTTCAGCCTTCTTGTGCCATCACTCCTGTCAATCTCAAACTTCATGACTCCAGAAACATATAGCATGTTCTGCATATTTACAAAGAATATCATCATGATACCAACTGATTATCAAAAGAAAACTGTTAAACTTGGGAAACAGTTTCACCTGACCTTAGCAATAAGTTTGTCTTGACTCACAAACTCAAGACAAAAGTGAGTTAGCATATTCAGCTGTCCTGCATAGAACTGGATGTGATAATTTGATTTCCTCCTCTCCTTGCAATTTTGCTTGGATAATTAAGGCAAATTATTAACCCCAACCTTTGTTGCCCCGCGATGTTTGAAGCTGGAAAAAAATGAAGCTTCAAACCTCTCATGCTGTACATTTGATCTGTATTCCTCAGCCAGCTTCTGTCATGGTGATAATGTCCCAAGTCCATCATGTCACTGCATTTCTATGAAGTGAATTTGGACATGGATGAAGACCCATCTTATAGATCTTCATGACAAATGAAAAACAAACAAACAAACACAACAAAATTCAAGTGCAGGGAAGCCTTCATCTCCAGAGACTGGCCAGACTACATGACAATTAGTCAGCCCTGGAAGTCTAAACCCTAATGCTTGACATTTCCTTCATCTGAAAAAAAGACGTTTCTCTCATCAATTCATGCTCTTTCAAGAAGCATTTCATGTGCAGCAGCTAATGGGTATTATCTTAATTCTAGATCAAGGAGCCTACAGAAGATCCATAATTAGTAAGCTCAGGCCATACTCCTCCATTCCAATATGCGGAATCACTAGCTGCCTCAAACAAGGCCTCTGATGGAACTGGCCATTCTGGAGCTATATTCAAACGATTGTCTTGACCTTCCACCTTGACACAAGAAGGGAGGCTTGTGACCACTTTTAGGTTAAGATCATTCCTGGAGTTATTACTGTTTTCCATTTCAGAGAAAGGGGTTAAACCTACCTGTACAGGATCACTACCCTCAGCTAGCTTCTGCTGCTCAATTGCTCTCCACTGATTGGCCTCAGAATACCTGTTGGTATTGCCATTATTGATCCCTTCCTGCAGAGATAGAGAATACGGAGACAAATCATCACAATTAGTGGAATTCAGCACTGGTAACGGTACTTCTGAGATTTGTGTGGGGAGACTTTCGAAGAAGCTGGCATCTATATCTCTGACTGCTGTAGTTAGGGCTTCTGTTCTATTAGGGTTAGAATTAAAATTGAGACCTGGAAAAGTGGGCTTAAAAGAGTTGAGGGCGTTCAGTGAGGAAAGCCCATTGAGAGGGGATAGGTTGCAGCTACGGGGATCAAAGAATGTCCTTAGAAACTCAGAATCATTGCCATATAGAGCTCTCTGATCTGCCAGCCTTGTGGCAAGAGAAAGATTGTGGATGCCATCATGAGTAGTAGCACTTCCTGCAGGAAGCCCATAGAACATAGAATTTGCAAGTTGAGAATGCCCTAGGGGAGCTGAACCGTTTATGTTTAACTCATTAACAGATGTGGAAGCTTCGTTCATTTGAGCACAAGCGTGATCTATTGTTCTCTTGGCACGCTTGTTCTTCCGGCACCCACCACCAACAGGAACGTTGCGCAGAGTGCCTCCTCTAGTCCAATATCTCTTGCATGTCTTGCAGAAATGGCGAGGCTGGGACAAGCTGTAGTTGTTGTAGTAGCAAAACTTGGTGTTAGCCGAATCACAACGAGGGCATTTGAGTGGTTGATCTGGCGGTGGTGGCTTCAATCCACTTTGTTCCATCATAGGCCGGGAGCAAGCCGGCAGCATTTCCTCCAGAGGCTTTAGGGTTCTCTCGTGCATGACGCTCTGCACAAAGAATCAAAGGCAATATTGCGTCAAATACAAGCATCAATATCTCAGCTGCAACTCAAATTTCTAATTATGCCAAAATAAATGAAAATTTCAGAGTTTATGCTTTTGTGATTCTAATTCATTTAAATTTTATCTTTCTAATAAATCTATTTTTTATTTGTCAACTTTGAAAACTGTGTAACAATAATCTCTATCTGAGATATCTTAAAGATAAAACTCAAATAAACTTTCCAACCTTGAAAACTTTGTCACAATAAATCTCTATGTGATGTATCCTGAAGATAAAACTCAAATAAACAAAAACAATCATTGAAAAGGATCTTGATCTTGGATTCTAACAGACTGATACATCTCCAACACAAGCCAAAACATTTGACCTCCTCCATGGAATAAAAATGCTAGTAGAAGAAGCTGTGATTCAGATGAAATTCTAAGAATAACTCACAATAAAGCATCATATATTTGTGAAATTCACCATGAGCTGCATCTAAGCATGAATCAAGACTAAATTTCCAAGGCTTAAAGTAATGATTCCATTACAAAAGTGTACGTGAGATGCTTGTAAAGCTACAAAATATGCATATAATATAGTCAAAAACCCTAGCCAGGATGGGATGAATTCAGACCTACCTACCATCTTCTTTCCTGCAACTCTAACCCTAAGAAAACCAAGAAAGAGGAGGGCAGAAACAAGAGTCTGAGCCTAATCGCAGTGCAATTAGGCTATTATTATACCTGTGGCCAGTCAGAATCCATGCAGACTTGGATGGAGCTGAGAACCATTTCAGCTCTAAAGCTAACTTAGAATCCAACACCTTCAAAACCGCTACAGTTTGAAAAACCGATATGCAGGCGAACACACACCAGTCCTGCACTGTTGCGCCAAGTTGCAGACCCAGATGGAAGCATCTAATAAACAGATCCTGCAGTAACATGGAACAGTTAGAATCCAAAAGAATTATTACCATGAAACAAATGGATGGGCTATGGGAACCTGAGATGAGATTACCCAAAGAAACAGAAATTAAATGTAAAATCCACACACCTTGATTTGCTTATTGGAGTCTCAGGCTTCAATAACATTAGTATTAAATAACAAACTGTTGGCTTGTATCGTTCTGAAAGTGAATCACACTGAATGGCTAGTAACCTTTTCTCTATGGCTGGAAAGGTCGACTCAAATAGCACTGTGTGATGAATCCGGAAAATAGTAATTATTTCCAAATATTTTCTCTGCACGCAAACACAGAGAAATACAAATACAGAAAGAACAGGGAGCAGGATGAAAACAAATGGGAGGAGAAGAAGAAGAGATCAGATTGCACAGAAGACCAGCATAAAAAAAAGAGGGAAGGCACAGAAGACAAGCGTGGAGAAGAAGAGGGCGTGTGAATATATGATAGCTTGAGTGGGGATGATGATGATGATGGGCATGGTATTAGGGTAAGGGAATCTGATTGGCAGGCGGCTGGACGGTGACGAAAACCGAGGCTGTAACGATCCTCCGAAGTACATACAGCGACAGGCAGTCAGGCGGGGCCTGGACCTAAACCCACAGCTAGCAGCTACAAGAAAGAAAGAGCTCCCAGGATTCTCTTATGGGTGGATACCGGGTGGATGTGGAAGGAAACCGAGGCAGGTAATTGGGGGAGGGTCTTGTCTAATGAGGTGATTTTTTTGTTTAAATTGGACGATTTTGTTTTCAAGAAATTAAAAAGTGGGTTTGTTGGGAGCGGATTTAGCACTATTAAATAGTCATCCAAAATTAAGAAGGTTGATTATTGCATTTTAAATTTTCAAAAAAATTTCAACAAAATTTAATCCAAATTTTCCATTTTTTTTTTATTCCTTAGCTAAAACATCACCTCCTTATGAGAGAAAAAGTGCAAGGATAGATATTGTTCTCAGACCTCACATGTGCCCACACCACACATTGTATATAGAATATGGTGATGTGGGATTCTGAAGCTTCAAGAGAGATTTTTCATTCTATTCCCAGAGGAAAGGCCTTGTCTAATGAGGTGATGATTTCCCTAGGACTATGGAGTATTTTATGGGAATAGGGCTATTTTTTCAAGAAATTACGATAAACCACACTCGTGGGTTCGAAAAGTTTCATGATCTTTTTATGTGATTTACGTGGAAGCTCTTTTTACAAATATGATGGATCACATAAGCCTCAATTCTACAAATTTGATAGTGAAAATATTTGAATAATTTATCTTATAATAAAAAATTTTATCTTTTCAAAAATTTTAAATATTAAAATTAAAATTTTATCTTTTCAAAATTTTAAATATTAAAGTTTATATTTTAAATTTTAAAAAATTTAGATAAAATTTAATCAAAATCTTCCAAAATTTTCCATTCTTTTCCAGCTAAAACATGACCAACTTATACTACTATATTGGGGGAGGAAAAAGTGGTAAGGGTAGATATTGCTCTCAGACCTCACATGTGCCCACACCACGCATTGTATGTAGAACATGGTGATGTGGGATTCTGACGCTTCCCGAGGGATCTTTCATTCTATTTCTAATTCTCTCCTTGTTATTAGTAATCCAGTAGTGGAAAAGCAAAGCAAAGCTTAGCCCAGCCTCAAATGCTGTTTGATTCAAAGTAACTTGGTCGGTCCGCGCAGCCCTGCAAAGTTCAAAGGAGGTGGCCAGAGAGAGAAAACATTTGTAGTGAGAGAAATAGACAGAACCCTGAAAAAGGTGGCGAAGGGAAGCGCCTGCTCTTCCCCTCAGTGCTGGCCAGTGCGCCCGGTGGGACCCGCGGGTCCCACTTCATCCCGGGGAGATGCTAGTGGCCGAGATTCCACTCAATTAAAAAAGAAACCTATGCACGACTCCCTATCCAGTTCTCACTAAACCCTTCACCTTGGGCTTCCTTCCTTCCACCGTCCACATAACTCATTCTCCACACACAAAAGGCATTTCTCACACCTAGCAACCACACATTTCTTGTATATAATATCGTAAAGTACGGCAGCCTCATTAATAAATTGATAGATCTCTTCATTTTATTCCATGTCAGAGAAAAACATCCATTGTACATTCTTTGACTACACATGACACACATGACCCATTATAGTTGTAAAATTCTTATGATAGTATCACCATACTCATATCTCTAAATCATCTGGATTTAGTAATAACAACATGCAAATTCTTCATGATAGTCCATGGCTTATCATGGCGTTTTTTAAAGTAAAAGGCACATTTTTTTTCTTTATCTAAACCTTATAGAGCAAGTCATCTAGAAGATTATTAAATATCAAGGGGGATTTTTCTCGTTAATATGAATATTTGAGTAAAGGTTTATATTTTTAGACATTTGATTTATTTACTTGATATTTATCAAGGGGGATTTTTCTCGTTGATATGAATATTTGAGTAAAGGTTTATATTCTTAGATATTTGATTTATTTAATGAATAACAAGTTGTGTATATTTATATATAAAAGTTTTAAAAGTAAAATAATGTGAATTTAAGAAGTTAAAGAATTAGAAATGCATGCAAATGGTTATGCTTCACTTGTTTACATGACAATTGTTTTATGTTTCACTTGTTTACATGACAATTGGGAAAACAAGTTCACCAAAATATGGTTTCATAAAATAATTTTTACATCTCATTCCATTTTCACTAGAACTACGGAAATATGTATTCAAAGCTCATATCTAAACTTTTATGTTTGGTAGTACACTTTTTACTTTTAATAAATGTGCTTTTGTTATAAAGAAAATCCTAAAAATCTATTTTGGTTTAAATATTTCTAATAAGCATACCAATGGCATCAAGAAAACCTAAATAATGAAAACCTTGATTTTGGTTCTTTTTAGCTAGAATTTTTCAAAAAAATTAAAACAATTGTAAGTGGGCACATATAAACAGTGATTCCTATCCTTAGTCTTGATTTGGTCACCTAATCATTGTTCATTATAACTATGTCAAGGGGATTTAACAACTATTTTACTAATAAAATCCAAGAGGCCTCTCCATTTTATAGATTCATCCATACACTTTAGGTACATGATGCCAAAATTGTCTCATAACTCAAGAGAACTAATTTTACTTGGCATATTTTATGCACATTGAAACTACTTACTATCAAACGAGAGGGGGTCAACACATACTTAGGAAACATAGGACCATCCCAAGGAGGAGACCTTGGAGCCATTTTATTCAATAGTTCCTTCCACAAGTGATAGTGTAATTTTTTTCTATAATTGGATGTGGAGTAAAATTCACATTATTTGAACTAGTTTATTTCCTTTCATGACTACATCTTTTTTCTCTTTTGTTTCTTTTGTATAGTAGTCTACAATTTATGTTATGTGAATCCACTTTTGGAGAATGGTTTTCATATTTTAGCTCTATATTTGTCTATGTCTAAGTCCCAATCCTTAGATATAGAAAGTTAAACACCTTTGCTATAGATTTACACCATCATATTGCAATGAATCCACTAGGTAATAGAACCTATTTTTGTTCCATGGTTATGGTCTCGTGTTCAAACCCCCAACCTCACATTCCACCCCCCAAAACATTGAGTTTTAGGGCATTTTTGGCTCATTGTTTCTTTTTGATATTTTTATGTAGGTTGATTTGGGTGGAATGTCTTCAAATCTACCTTGGAAATTATTTTGAAACTCTTGAAGGTCTCCTTGCTATCAAGACATTTTTTAGTGGAAATCTGCGAACCTAGCCTTTAGAAATAAGGGTAAGTTTCTACATGGTGTCAAAAATTCATTTTTTTAGCTTTTTAAGTTTTGTCTTGGCTTCTTGGACAATCTTAAAAATCAAAGCTCATATCTAAAAACTTATGTTTAGTAGCACACATTTTACCTTTGATAAATGTGCTTTTGTTATAAAGAAAACCCTAAAAGTCCATTTTTGTTCAAATATTTCTAATAAGCATACTAATGGCACCAAGAAAACCTAAATAATCGACAATGATGAAAACCTTGATTTTGGTTCCTTTTAGCTAGAATTAAAAAAAAAAATTAAAACAATTGTAAGTGGGCACATATAAACCGTGATTCCTATCCTTAGTCTTGATTTGGTCAACTAATCATTGTTCGTTATGACTATGTTAAGAGGGTTTAACAACCATTTTACTAATAAAATCTAAGAGGCCTCTCCATTTTATAGATTCATCTGTACACTTTAGGTACATGATGCCAAAATTGTCTCATAACTCGAGAACTAATTTTACTTGGCATATTTTCTGCACATTGAAACTACTTACTCTCAAAGGAGAGGGGATCAACACATACTTAGGAAACATGGGACCATCCCAAGGAGGAGACCTTGGAGCCACTTTATTCAATAGTTCCTTCCACAAGTGATATTGTAATTTTTTTCCATAATTGGATGTGGAGTAAAATTCACATTATTTGAACTAGTTTATTTCCTTTCACGGCTACATCTTTTTCCTCTTTTGTTTCTTTTGTATAGTAGACTACAATTTTATGTTATGTGAATCCACTTTTGGAGAATGGTTTTCATATGTTAGCTTTATATTTCTCTATGTCTAGGTCCCAATCCTTAGATATAGAAAGTTAAACACCTTTGCTATAGATTTACACCATCATATTGCAATGAATCCACTAGTTAATATAACCTATTTTTGTTCCATGGTTATGGTCTTGTCCTCAACCCCCCAACCCCACAGTCCACCCTCCAAAACATTGAGTTTTAGGGCATTTTTGACTCATTGTTTCTTTTTTATATTTTTATGTAGGTTGATTTGGGTGGAATGTCTTCAAATATACCTTGGAAATTATTTTTAAACTCTTGGATGTCTCCTTAGTGTCAACACATTTTCAAGTGGAAATATGCGAGCCTAGCCTTTAGAATCACTGTAAGTTTCTACATGGGGTCAAAAATTTATTTTTTAGCTTTTTATGTTTTGTCTTGGTGATCCAGATTTAAACAGGAACGCAATAAAATACAGAGATAACCATATACACAAAGATGCAGCGGAAATAATACTTCATTTCATTAATGGAAAATACTGAAATATGCTTACAACCAGAAATAGAATAAACCAGCTAGGGCGATGGTAGCTTATCTCTGAGAAGAGATGTGTGGCTACATGCCTTTGAACTGTGTTACAATGTGTTACAATGAGGCTCGAAGGCCTATTTATTGTTGAGAAACAATGGAAAAACCTTCACATTCCAAAACCT